>WJFA01000931.1:0-26862 GCA_009870155.1 Pseudobourletiella spinata | reverse complement strand
TATTTGTATTCATATTATATGAATCCCCCATCCCTGCTTCAGAGTGAGTTCTGGTTTTCAGCGGGTATAGAGAAAGATACAGGGTTACAGTGTCAAGTTCAAAATCGCTCTGAATGAAATGAGAGAATTAAAAGTTTGCAGTATTTCAATACGTCTTACTTGACTGCACCATATGATTTCTTCAACTTGTTATCAATCAAAATGATGACGGAAGGGTGTAGACTCATCACATTTTTTTTCAAAGACTCAGAAAGAGAGCTTGGCTTACGACTGATGCATGCGGCAAGTAATACGCACAAACCATAAGTACTCTAAAGAGGGCTCCGCGTTGAAATACAGTTTCTAAGTTCCTCTATAAGCTACAGTGCAGTAACTATTTCAACATCATCAATCTGCCATTCGTCATCTTTTCGTCTCTAAGTTCGGCGTCTTTCTAATCATTAGTCTCTTCCTCTTGCAGGTCTTTCTTTGCCTCGTCATAAAATACTGCGAGTTGGAATGACATCGTTGCCGGAAAGACTTGAAAATTCTTCCACT
Organism: Pseudobourletiella spinata; assembly: GCA_009870155.1. NCBI lineage: Eukaryota > Metazoa > Arthropoda > Collembola > Symphypleona > Bourletiellidae > Pseudobourletiella > Pseudobourletiella spinata. The sequence goes on along the minus strand of WJFA01000931.1, from coordinate 26,325 downwards.
CACTATGTAACGCAGCCCAGAAGTCAGAATTAGTACCAACAATTCACGCTGTAGAGACCTGCAAAAAATGAATCTTGAGTGATTAAATGAGTTTTAACGAAAATTAAAGACATTCATCATAATCGTCATGACGAGTTCCGAGCCATAGTTTCATTCGTGACTGGAAGTCCGCTGCATTAGTACAAAAATGAGGAATAACGGCACTGATGCTGCGCCTGCTTTTAATAACAACTAATAACGGATTAATTCTATTGAGTCACCACGACATGGACACGGTTCAGATAATTTTACCGCTCCAGTTGTGAGTGAGTAATTTGTAATGCTCAAGCGATTCTCATGTCCCCATACGGAAAAGTCTGATTGACAATAACAAAAGGGCATGAAATGAGGGGGCGAATGGTCAAGTCATTGTGTTCCAGTGCACTCTTCGTGCACGCGGCATGCTGCAACTCCAACGAACAACAGTCGGTGTACGTGTATTCACAGGAGCTTGAAATATTCTTAATCTATAATCCTTTCACCGAAGATGCGTTCCCCCAAAGTTTCCGCAGTGGTCAACCGCTGGTCAGTGTGGGCATCTGATTCTCCGTGCTTGTCTCCTCATAATCCCATGTCGCGTGTACAACCGAAGGTCTACCTCACACTGTGGTCAGCCATGGGTCCGTGGTGTGGTGAGTACTAATGGAAAACCTGTAAGCAACGAGCCCACCGGTGGTCACTTTTATCTTCATCAATTAACTTTGAAAGTACGAAAGAGCCCCTTCATCATGCACACACCATGTTTGTACCCATTGTAAACTCCGACCTGCTCACCCACACTCACTGTATCACATCAGCCCCGGAGCCACATATATATAGGAAGAGACAAATTTACTTTCACTGGTCATCGTCATAATGACTAGCGTTAAGCAGTTTATTGTGTTCACCGCACACGTTTTGTCACACGACGAATCCCCTTTGAATATGTCAAGACCTCCGCCGTATGTTTTCCTCACCACTGCCGCCATCCTTTCCGCTTCAATAGAATGCACCTCCACCGCAGCTTTCCCTCGGGCCCTCCTGGGCTAAAGTCAAAATTTACAAGACTGAAAGATATAGAGAGATCCAAATCTTTAGCCTTGCTATGTAATTACAAAATTATGGATTGACCATGACACTTAAACGACATACCTTCTCCGCACAGTTGAATTACAACAGATGGTGGCACTTATTCGGGCCTTACATATGCATACAGCCAGCCAGGACCTTCTAGGACCCATCACATTTCTCGCTCAACTCAACCGCTCATGCTTTTAAGCCGGCGAACCCCCTAAATCTGGCATATTAGACATTATTAACCCTACTTATTTACGCCTCTCAATATGATCTGCTGTAGAACTTGTAATTTGGATTTGTTCAACGAGCCGCATGAGTACACCTATAACCTTATCATAGATATTCATCTTGTTCCAAATCACAGTGCCAAATTAGTCCACATTAGTTTACGCCGTCTTTTGTTATAGATGCATGTACATACGTCACCGTCAGTCGTCCCAAAAGTCCAGAAAGAAGCTTGGCTCCCCTTCGTCGAGGGAAACTATAGCCCAGTCGTCTGAACCAAAACACCGGTGCAGAGTGGGAAGAACAAATGGTTATTTATGTCACCAGGTTCACTGAAGGATGATATCACGAAAAATTAACAGCTTTCCCACACCCACGATGATTTCCTGTTGATACTCCGTATCTTCATTCTATTAGCACTAAATACACATTTTTCTTCGATATTTGGCTTTCGGCTTCAAAACCTGAATTATTCCAGACGTTTATTAGCGTTAATTTTAGGCATATTTTAAACCCTCCGGATTGCCCATAGTCTCGGCTTCCAGATCCCATGTATAGCACGTGCATGCATGAACCACGGTTTCTACGCGACAGTGTAATGAGAGGAAGCCGCCATACTTATTCGAAAAGCCTAACATGCAGAATTGCGGCTGCATAATTTACAACGGTAGCATTTACTCCCCATGACAGCTCGCAATGAGCCATCGCTACTGTCAAAAGGACGTACATGTGCTTCTTCTCACCACGACGTTTTTCCAGTGGGAGAAGTGCGTCTTTACCAGTTTACGCAAGTTAGCAAGGATTCATAATGAGCGCGTATGTCAATTTTCTTCAGATGAGGATTCTGCTCTAATCACCGGTGCGACGCACCAAGTTGTTTATAGATGTAATAGTAGACGGTAGCTGCTGAATGCTAGCATTGTATCAAAACGATGGAGTTGTGACAAAAATTCTGGAGAAAATATAAAATTGAAGATTCATGTTTCCGCACTTTTCGTTGTCTAAAGCTATTTCATAGCAACCCGGAAAGGTGTATGCATGATTGCAAATCGGCCATAACTCACCAACACGTAAACGAAATCGAGTCATTATTGTTTTAAAAAATAGAGAATTAAATCGTTTAAGATAGCTTTTCAGGATTCTTAAAAAACTGGAATAGTTTTTTCTCAATTTCAAGATAAAGTTCGGTACAGGGCAAAATGAAATTCGAATATCTTCAAACTAATCAAATTTGCAACTTCATACTCAAATGTCGAAAAATGATATTCAACATACCAAAATATCCTATCTAAGCGGCCTAGATAGTTTAATTCTCTACCTTGTGCAACAAAAATGACTCGTATTGGTCCGCGCGTTCATGAGTTATGTGCGGGTCGCCGTGGAACTATGAAAGTTATAATTACGAGCGCTTTTGTGCAGCGGAAAATCGAATGTCATGATGCACAAACGTCTCCAGGTTGCTATGAAATAGCTCCTATAGTTTACTGACTGGAGAACAAATGGAACCTCTGATTGGTATCAATGCAATGGGCGGAAGTATCCACTGAGTACATAATTGTGACTTATCACTGTATTCGCGGAACAAATAGTGAAGGAATGCTCTTGTACTTTTCTTCGTGAAGGTAATTTGAATAGCATTCTGATGAGAAAGCAATAGTTTCATTATGAAAATTGCTATGTAGCAACTTTGACATTTTAGGAATTTTGACGGAGGTGTCCGTGACCGTGATGCACAGAAGGATCCTGCTAGTTAGCATAGAGAGGAATGCGAAGGAAGTTGGCTCCGGTCGGCCCCTTTGCCAGAGTCTCATTGCTGTGAAATTTGAGGTAAAACTGCAAGGTCTATACTACAGAGATTATTGGGATGAACTGGAGCAGTTAACGCGGCGGACCCGTATAGTGTGGCATGGATGTATCGGGACGGAACCAATGGTGTCGCCTGTACACTACCTAGGGGCAAGGCATGATATTGTTGCCGCGGTGTGCCAATGGTCGGACTGACTCTTGTATATTGCTCGTACGTACTGGAAAGGCCGAGGACGTAGAGGCATGTGCCCGTGTATAGTGGGGAGAATCCTTCAAGTCACCATGTAAAATTCCTTTTGCACGTACCTGAATTGTCCCTCCCCTGCATATGATATGGAGAGAATGGGAAGTTATTTTAAGGATAGCCTATATGCTTGTCCCTTATGGATTTTCAACGAGAAAAATGAATTATATGTAGGTAGGTGCGTCCAGCAGGGCTCCCCAAGTGTACTCATCAGTACTGACAGACTGAGAGTTGAGGTAATTCTAATTGATAATCCTCAGGTATTAACATGGTAGCTGCTGGACTGGATGCTCACTCCGAGCCCATCAGTCATTTGAATAAGAGTTTTGTTTCACTGTGATTCCCGCGTGAGAGGAGAGAGTACGACGGCTTAATGGAGATGTGTGGAAACGTTTATCAGCCCGTGAATTCCTCCAATTGAAATGCAAAGCTTATTTGAATTTGTCTGACCTGTTTGAGTTTTTCGTGATAAAACTTGCCCTCTAATTGTCCGCCCCTGTAGCACAATAATTTGCTCCACACCTCCAGCTCCCAGCTCCGTACGGAGTCTATTCAAATTTATCTTGGGATTTCTTGTGTGTATATGGGATTTTTATTTTTGTGTTCGAAGTGATTAGAAATTGAAACATACACAGCGGTCTGCGAGTCCGCAATGAAGAGCAACAGCGCGGCTGAGGATTCCAAACTGACGACAATCCAGGTGAATATGTGCGGTGAAATAGCGGAGAGAAGTAATAACAATTACGGGTGTCCATTTTGCAGTTACGGTTCGGATAAAAGTGCCAATTTACTTCGGCACGTGAGATCAATGCACGAGACGGTGAAGGAGTCATTGGTCTGTTGTGGGCAGCAGTAAGCTCAAATTTATATTATTTATACTCGGTTTTTCTATTGAATGAGTGACTTATATTTCCATTTAGGATTGTTGGGTTGACCTCTTTCGAGTTGAATTTTTTAAGCCTTTGTTCCGGATCGAAGTGGTAACTGTATATACTCTTATGCTAAACTTTAAAAAGTTCTTTAATTATTGCAGGTTTAATAGTAAGTCGGAGTTTCGAGACCACAACAAAACTTCCCACAGAGAAGGTCATCAGTGTCCAGTATGCGAAAAGAGTTTCAGTAGGAGGGCCCTTCTCAAACGCCATCAGTCCGTTCACACAGGAATCAAGGATTTCAAGTGTGACTTGTGCAACTATTCTAGCTCTCATAAATCCAATGTGGTTCGTCACTTGAAAATTCACCGGAACTTAGCTTACGTTGCGGCAATTGAGCAAAAGTGCCCGCACCCGGAGCCGGATTCCACAACCCCAGTGACGACGACGAAAAGCAGCTGTGGGAACAACTCAAAAGAATGCCTAAAAAATAATGGAATCCTACGATCTATGCTCAATTGTGAAAAGGGAACCCAGAAGAGCTCTCCGCTGGGTGATGAGAAGAAGAAACTCAAACATTCCATCGAATCTATTCTGCAAGGTTCGAGAACTGAAATGAATGTTAGAAGCGAGGCTGTGAATGAGAGGAGGACAAGGAGTCCATCATATGACTCTGATGATCCAGTGGGTCAACCTGAGACGAGATCCAAAGGGAGGGAGTACTTACAGCAAGAGGGGCAGGACGATGGAAGAGATACAAAAATTGACACTGTTGGAACAAATTGTGGTTTTAATAAGGAAACGGATTGGCGGCCGACAGTTTTCCTCCAAAATGGGATCATAGCTAACAGCACGATGACGAATGGCAGAAGTACCTACTCAATTGCCAGCACGTTCCCGACCTATTTAGCTCCGATTGATGGTAACGGCTTTCCTGCAACGAATTGGACGAGGGATAACAGCAGCAGCTTGTCCTTTCCTACTATCTCCGCAACCCCTTCAACAGCATCAACGCTACTGCCATCGCCTCATGCCTCTCTATATGGACTTGTACCAGGTTCGACGGTTTCCTTTTCCTCACTCTTTCCTCTTGCAGTGTGTCCTGCACACTACTTCCGTATCACTTCTTCCTGTCTCTTCATTAATATTGTCTTTAATAGGAGAGTGAATCAGGTGGGCCTTTTCTTTGGTGTAAAGAATCCGGTTTTTGTATTCCTTGTTCCCCTCTCATGTCTAGGATTTGGATCAATATTTGGACCGGAGGAATCACGGTATTTATCACCACCTCATTTACAGTCACCTTCTGGTCTCCATTTGGCTCCTGCTTCCGCCTTTCAGCACCACAACCGCTCGGTGCAACTCGAACAAGAGTCAATGGGTTTGCCTCGAGCCGCTTGCTTCCCGCCTCTCCTCGCATCACCCCACATGTTCGCCTTATCATCACCAAGCTCGGCAGTTGAATTCACAGCAGGGCCCAGTAGAAAAAGTAAAAAGAGGTCCGGTACAGCGACTCCCAGTGGGCCTGCAGCAGGTGGGAACTTCAGTGATTTAGCCGGAGCGTGTCTTACCTTCAGTCAAGTGAGCAACTCAAAGTTGACTCATTTTGTGTCCTACTAGAGTCGTATCATAGATATCTATTCATCTGTAGTGAGTATTTTCATAACTTCACACGATTCCTATGATAAATTTTGACTTAAGATTTGTATCGCACCCCACGTGGGCACAAAATGACACCAGTTTCTAGTTAAACCAAAGGGTTCGGCCCGTAGTAGAGTGTGTGGAGGATTTAAATTGAAGGGACCGCAACCAGGTGTTCTTTGACCGAGCCATAAGCTCTCAGGGATCCTTGTCAAAAATTTGTGATGACCTTAGTAGGGGCTTACTTTATTATTTTCCACATATAAATATAGATATTCCATGGAAAATGTAGCATTCTGCTCCTGTGCACCAAAAAGACTTGTTTAGATCTGTAGAGTCACGCTCTGTAATCGCACACATCTCCGCATCTTTGTCGTTTAATAAATATTAAAGATATAAACCGTTCACGTCCATTATTGGGATTTATTTGCAGTGCAAGCACATCCGTCTGATGTATTAACTTAGCTAAAACTTCAATTAGAGATTCGTGAAACGCGTAAATGAATTAAAAATTATTTGGCTGCATTGAAAATTTATGGTGATGGAAATGTAAAGTAAAATTCGATATGTGGGGGCAAGCAGAATGCTGAGTCGGATGAAGTGTTTCCGACGCAGCCATGATTCGCGTTATTTCACCGGCAGTAACCTTCATTGCCGTACGGTGATGATATACCACTTAATTGCTAAATATTTACAAGCATAAAAAGATCATTAAATTTCCGCTTTGGCACCAGTCCTCATTGTCAGAACCTTGTTGGAGGGAGTTAGAAAAACGGTGAGTGCATATTTGAGACCGGGAGGGCTGCTGAAAGCACGACAGTTCAATGTCAGTTCCCCATGCTTTGCCAGCATTTTTTGCTCGTATACAACATGTAAATATAAACTGTAAACCCAAAACTCGTGGATTTTGATTTCGAAGATCGCTGTGAGCACTCAACTGACAGAGGACCACGGAATTGATACGAATACAAACGTAAGTATAAGATTTGACTCTATACATTTCTCACCGTTTGCGTAAGACCCTCATGGCGTTGGTCGGATGAGCGAGCAGAGATGCGTCACACCGTATTCCGGTGAAGTTGTTCAGTAGTTTCCCTGGCAGTGAAGCTTTGCACAGAAAGTCATAAATTAATTAAGGAGCTCCGAAAATTGGGTTTGGTAATATTAAGGTTACGCCTGCTGCCAGCCTTTAAGGTTTTGTTTGTACGTGTAAACATATGGAAATGCGGTCAGTTGAACATCATGAGGGCATAGCAAGGAATTTGTTTACGTTGGGAGAACCGATCAAGGAGACATGCCCTTAATCTATACTGAATATTTAGACCTACAGAGTTCTACTGAGGAAAGGAGGTCAAATTTTTTACTCCTTAATACCCATTGAAAATGGGATCAAGTTCATGCACATTAAATCATATTATTTAACTGTGTAGTAAGGTTTCCGAAGGAGAACTGATTTAGAAGTAATTGGTAAGTGTGTCAAATACTCAGATGTTATGGAAACTTATACACTTGTAGATCTATTTGTACTTCGCACCCAGACGGCTCCACCACACGTGTAAGCGGTGGAAAGAGATTAATAGGTTTCTTAAGTTTGCTCTAGATGCCAATGAAAGTGCGAGCAGTGGAGCATCTAATCCAAACACATAAGATCAACTTTTACAGGTGGATTTATATAGGCTAATTAATCTCTTTCATTTCTACTCTATATTCTCGAATGAAGCATGTGACATCATAACATCAAGGTTCCATAGACACAATAATGAGAACACACTATCAGATGTATGCAGTTACCATTTTTAATCCAGTCCAAAAAGACACCAAAGCCGCTCTTTTTTGAACAAACATATGACTAAATTTCTCACTGCATTTTTAAAATATTATGGTAAAAAATATTGAACGAAACGAGATGCTATACGGTAATCTTGCCATCTGGGCATCACATTCTCGCATTACCTCAAGTTTTGGAGACAAACAATTTCCCAGGCCTGTGTGGGAACTGTTATTACTGCCTGTCTAGCAAGGGGAGGTATGTCCACATGTCACCCTATCACAGGTCGGTGATCATACGCGTTCGACAGGTCATCTAAATTAGGAGGGTCAATCTGGTGTCCACAACGGATCGACTCGGGATTACTAGCACATGTTACCCTCTCCTAGCATAATAATTCCCAATAATTAGATATGTTTGCGCTAGAAATAAAACGCATCATTCAATCACACTGAATTCATAGTGTTTAAACTAGTTCAAAACTTCTTAGTAGTTAATTAGGTTATGTAGAATTACCACTTCTAGTATTACTTGGCTTACATATCCGACAAGAGAAAATCTACGCATAGTTGCACGTCACGACTCAATAATTATAATTTAGCAATCTTCTGGAAACTGTGAAACTTAGCTACTTAATATCTATTAATATCTGCTAATCTTATATCTAATTATTATCTACTTGATATCTATGCACGAATCTATATTACAATTAAGCTGCGCAAGTCAGTTGTACGAGAATTCACATTCGTTTTATTTATAGTACAAACATCAAGCAACAACATCCATCATATCATAAAATTAATCCAATAAGTTATGTATTATTTCTATTTTCTACTTTTTGCAGCGACATTATTGCTGAATTGAACAGCTGCTGATATTGGCCTGAGGTTAGGGATCAATTCACCCCGTAGCGAGAATCAAAATGAAGAAGTTGGCAAATTCAACCTACTGATGTGACTAGAAATTGGCATATTTGAATTGAAAATGATCAATTTAAAATATAAATCCTTTCGAAGTCATGAATCTTAAAATAATTGCTATCCTGAATTATTCAGGACTACATTCAAAGGACGGCATACACCAAAGGAAATGGAAATTAAAGGCCAAACAAATTAATATTTTTCATTATTTATGTAGATAATAAAATAGATGATAAAAATGCGTTTGATTTGCGTCCTACTTTTTGAGGGCAAAAACGTTGTACTACGACGACAGCAACGGTAAGGATTCAGCGAGTCTTGCTCGGTTCTTTGTAGTGATGGTGATCTGATTACGCATTCCAAATCAGGAAATCTTCGGACTTCAGAGACGACATACGACATAGTCTCCATTCCATCAACGCAAATTTAAAATGAGCTTTACGACATTACGACCCAAGACCCCAGGCACCACGGCAGGGATGAGCAACTAAATAGAGAAAGAAAAAAATAAATAGAAATAGGTGAATTGAAAGAATTTTATCTTGTTAAAACTAACTACCTATTTTTTCACAGCAAAATTATCTATCATATAACGTTACGGTGCTTTTTAGGTGGATGCCCAGCAATCTGCACGAACTTTTTGTGAATAAAATTATAAGTACTTAATGCATACAGTCTTCCGTGAGTAATAGCGAAAGCTATGGCTGAGGGCTTTGGATTTTAGTTCCTGGAATTCCATGGAAATCCTGTGAAAAGTCAAGTAATTGTAGCCGTAAAAGTATTTTCGCAGACATGGACAAAATGGCAGGTGCAAATCCAACCATCGCTCAAACGTCTTAACACAAGTAAAAAAGATATGTTTAAGCTTATTCGAAAGTGTAGGAAGCAAAATCATCCATGGAATGATGGGTTCGCCTCAAAACGTATCATCAGCTGACCCGAATGCAATGATACAGTACGTATGATCTTTTTACCTGGAAGGTAATTTGGAATTTTACAGGACTCTCGCACGGACTTCAAGCTGCCTCTTTGTGTAGGCTCATGTGAAGTGTGAACTGTGGACGTATTAGAAGCGTCCATTTATATAAGTTCATCTTAAAACACCCTCATTTAGTTTTTCGTCTAAAATTTCTAAACCAATCCTCACCACTACAGGATAGTACTGCGTCACACAAAGTTGCAAAGACTCAGCTTTAATATCCTTTAATCTGATGCTTTTGACTTCACTAACTTGAGCTGTTTTCAATTATTTTTAAGTCAAATACAGGACAACATTTTGGCACACCTCGTGTAGATGTCGAAGGACCTTTAAACAATCAGTTTAATCTCCACCGAAGATGTTTGAGCATGCCCTCTGGCGACGTAAAATGTCAGAATTTCTCCAGGTTGTGAAAAATAATTTCGGGCACTTAAGTTCAGATTTTCAAATTTATTCCATTGTGTAGTATGAAATTAGGTCATTAGATTGTTAATGTTCGACTACATTCGGCATATTTCATATTTTTTAAAAAAAGGATAGCACCAGCACCTCCGATTCGTCCTTATTCTGTACTGTGCCAGCATAGGGATAACACATTAATAGAAGGAGAAGAACTGCAGAACTCAGGCGTCACGCGCCGGACTTGATGTTGGATCGCGGGACAGATGAATACACAGAATGAATAATAACAAAAATGATGAAAGTGTGAGTCTGGATTGGTTAAGCTTAAATTCGGATCGTAATAAACTTTTTGGCGTGGAAAATATTTCAAGACTTCTTCTCGAGGTAAGAAATTGGGATTCCATAATTGATGGAACTACTGGTCCAGGTGTTAGATCTTGGAGCAAATGTTAATGTAAACATATTAGCGAATATATGCGATAAACAGTGAACTTGGTCAAATCTGAGCCTACACGTTATCTTTACTTTGTGGTCATGTTTTAGTTATTCTAGAAACAGTTTTTTTTGAGTTTGGGAATTTTGGAAGATTTCATAGAACTCCACAACTACTACTACTAATAAGACTGAACTAGAGTATAAGCGTAATGTTGAAATCTGTTCATGTTTATGTTGCTTTTAATCTTTTGACAGCATGGCTCCCCACCCACCAAATTAGAATTAAAAGAAGAAATGTGGTAAATTGAGGATCCCTTCCACACAGTATCAGAAGACGTTTAATTAAGGGGACAATAACCATTGCGAAATCATGAAGATGTGTGCGAAGCAGATTTTCAGTAATCAACTTTTGCGGCAACACTTGAAAGACTTTACCAAACCAGGGCTTCCTAGATGTGTGACTACCTGGTCACCTCTAGCCACCTCTTTCAATTCAAAGCCGAGTAAGAAATTAAAATTTGGCTCGAGGGTAAGTACTGCAAGCAAAATCTCAGTGTACTTGTTAGGTGGGTGGCAAAACTTTAGGTTCGCAGTTGATTTTTTTCTGATTTCAGGAGGGTCTGTTCAGAATACCAGAATTGAACGATCCGAACGGATTTTACCTTTTGAAAGATAATGCGATTGCTGAGTGTGATGCACTTGTTCAAGAATGCCTGTCACCTCACCGGAAACGAAAACTAGTGGAAGTCATGGATTGCTTGTCAAACTCCCTTTGTAAAGTTGCTGACATGGCAGAATTTATTCGAGTTGCACATCCTAATGGAGCCTACAGCCATGCCGCAGAGGATGCGTGCTTGTCAATTAGTCAGTTGGTTGAAAAGTAGGTGTTTAGTAGTCAATGTTTCTTTTCGTTAAGCGTAAAATGATAGAACGGCTCATTGTTAATTTGTTTTAATGACTAAATCCAGATTAAATACTCACCGAAATCTTTACCTGGCCCTCAAAACTGTGGTAAACACTCAAGATATAGTGCCAACGGACCCAGTTGACAATCACGTTGCAATGTTGTTCTTGCTAGACTTCGAGCAAAGCGGTATCCATCTCAGTGATGAAAAGCGAGCTAAAGTTGTTTATTTAAATGACTGCATATTATACACTGGACAACAGTTTGCTGCTAACGCGATGAGGCCATCAGTTGTTCAGCGAGACACCTTACCTGTCAACATAAGATCATTGTGAGAAGAACAAAATTTGTTTATTTTGATATTTTCGTATCGATATTTTCCGTCTGTGCCTTAATATGCCTATTGGATTTTTGAGCGTTATTATTTTTCTGTCAGTTTTCCTAAGGATGAAGACAAATTACTGGTAACAGGGCTGTTTTCTGACGCCAAATCTGAGCTTGCTCGGGAAGCGGCATATCGAATTTATCTCCACCCTGATAAAAAACAGGATGAACTCCTAGTCCATCTCCTGACAGCCAGAAACGAACTGGCAAATTTTTGTGGATTTCCATCATATGCTCATCGGTTAGTGGCATGAGTCGTAAACGTACATTCATGTCGATGTTGTAGCGAATTCATGTCTTTCGTCTGATCTCAGAGCTCTTCAGGGAAGTCTGGCAGAAACGCCGGTTCTGGTTGCCAAATTTTTGGAAGATTTGGCGGACAAGTTGGCCCCGCGGGCGGAGCGGGACTTTTCAATGATGACACAAATGAAGGGAAGTCCGGTTCATGTCTGGGATCCTCCATACTATACTTTAGAAGCGCGAAAAGCCCTAATAGGGGCTGATAGAGCTGATTTCTTACCATATTTTTCCCTCGGAGCATGCATGGAAGGGCTTAATCTTCTAACACAGAATCTCTACAATATTGAATTGGTTCAAGATCAAATCTTACCCGGCGAGGTGTGGAACGGAGATGTTTACAAATTATCAGGTTCAAACTTAAACCCAATATTTCTTATGTTAATTTTGTAGTTACTGTCAACTAATTGTAATCCTGTAAATTTTATTTCCAGTTATACACAAGACTGAGGGGAAACTAGGTGAAATATACTGTGATTTCTATGAACGAGAGGGAAAACCCCATCAAGACTGCCACTTTACCATTCAAGGAGGCAAAGAGTTGCCGACTGGGGAATACCAGGTTTGTCATAAATATCAATTATCAGAACGTCATATCATAGTGCAGGAATAAAAGCGATGTGATGATCATATTGATTTCGTCCTAGAATCCTATCGTTGTCCTCATGCTAAATTTCCCGTCACCAAGTGGTTCCTCTCCATCTCTGTTGGCACCCTCGATGGTAGACAATCTTTTCCATGAAATGGGCCATGCTCTGCATTCAATGATGGCTCGAACAAAATACCAGCATGTGACGGGAACTCGGTGCACAACGGATTTCGCGGAAGTCCCTTCGATCCTAATGGAGTACTTCGCCTCAGATCCAAGGGTAATCACTTAGGCCCATAAAGTTAATTACCTACGTAATTAAGTTGCTGAAGCTAATTAGGCGGTGGGTCTTCTAGGTCGTGGCAACTTTTGCGCGTCACTACAAAACTGGCGAGCCTATGCCAAAGGATTTGCGTTTAAAATATTCTATGGCGAAACATGTGTTTGCCGCGTCGGATATGCAGATGCAAAACTTTTATGCGGCGTTAGACCAGAGCCTTCACACATCAAATTTCCCTCTGGAAAAACCCACGATACAAATTTTGGAAGAAGTTCACACAAAGTTCTACGGTTTGCCTTACATACCTAATACGGTAAGCATTAGTGATACTAGCTAGAGGTTATGTGAATCTTGTGGTACACTAATACAAAGTTTCAAAAACCAAAATTCCTAGGCATGGCACCTCCGGTTCGGGCATTTAGTCGGCTACGGAAGTAAATATTTTAGCTACTTGATTGCACGGGCCATTTCTTCATGGATATGGCAGGAGTATTTCCTTGAAGATCCCTGCAATCCCACCAACGGTGAGAGGTACCGGCGTGAAGTTCTTGCTCATGGTGGTGGCGTACCGGCAAAACAGCTTGTCTCAAATTTCTTGGGCAAAGCTATCACGTCCGACAATCTGTCTCAAGCTCTCATAGTTGACCTAGATGAAAACCAAAAACTTCTCGACTCGTATATGAAAAAGTCCCAAAAGATGTAAATGTTTCATTTTTAATGAGTTTTGAACCACTAGACATGCTCTTTTCAATACTTCCATATGGACTGTCCGATAATAATGATGTAGCTTCTGGAAACGAGTACTTTCTGGGATTTTATAAAACACAAGTGTTTATATTTTACGAGTGTCATGATGGAAATTTGCGTTACGAAAGATCCGAAAGATATCAGTCGTAATAAAATTTACAGTAAACAACGTAGCTTAATCTTGTATAAAAACAGCAGCGGGAAAATTCGGACCTATTCATACTCATGATTGATACGTAGACGGAGATAAACAATATGTACACCAAACAATTGTCTATACACTTAGCTTTACACTTGTGAAACATGCAAAAAGTAAGGACCACGGGACGTGGCTAAGATGATGATCTTGGACTCACTGACACAGTAACCTTGGCAATGGTATCACCGGAGGACACATGATTTAATGTATCCGTTCCACCCGACGACCCGTTTGTTGAATCATAGTTGTCACTTCGGTAGTGTCCATTTCGCGACAATTCTGAATCTGCCTCCTCCTCCTCCTCAGTAACCGAGCTGAGCGTTGTGTAATAATCCGAAGTGCCATTCATTGTTCCGATGTAACTTTTGCTGTTCCGACTGTTATTGGTATTTTCACTCTCATTAACAATTTCCAAATCGGATAAACTGGAAGCATCAGTAGAGGTTTCGGAACCCACAATGGAAGTCACAGCTGAAGTGGGAATCTCAATGTAGGAGTTCTTAAAGTTGACGGAGGAAATAGCCTCTAGAGTGGCCATGCTTTCCGGCCGCATTTCCAGCAATTTCTTAATGTAATACTGTAAAGCCTTTTTCCTTTTAACGGCTGTACGGGGAGTGTATGGCCCTGAATTGTTTCGAGATGATAAATCTAGCGAAGTGTCCAATTTGTCACGCAGGGACGGAGTGGAAGTGAGTGGGAATCGCTGCGATGAGTCTGGAGGACTACGATGATCTGTTAGTTGTTTTTCAGAGAGGTCTTCGCTGGAGCCTATGGAGGATAAGGTGTGGAGGCTACTGCTACTTTCCTTGTCGGTTACTCGGTTATATTTCTGGTCGTCAAGTAAAGGTGGCTTTGCTGTAATGTCTTTTAGCTTGGATGCGAGAAGATCAGGAGGTGACTTCCTACCATTTCGCATTCGTGGCAATCCTTGTTCTTGCGACGTAAGTCTAGACAGCTCTTCAGACCTTCGAGCAGCTGGTCCTTGATCCAATTGCAGACGCACTGACTTCTTTGTCGAGATTAATCTTGGCCTTTCAATGTCATTAATAATAGAATCCCTAGCGACCTTTTGATTATCTTGAGCAAGGTAAGCATCGGTTACTTCTGAATCCTGAATTTGAGATGGCTGTACTCCAACTGTATTTTCATATCCGTCGCCTTGAAGCCGACTTGGAGTCACAACTGCTGTATCCACCTGGCCAATACTGCGCCCATCGGTGCCGATATCTTGAAATGGAAGCTGCACTTCTGGTCTATAATCCGTCGTCTGTACTTCCTGTGATGAAGGCCTGTCTGAGGGATGGACGCTTAACTCTGTAGTTTCTGTCTTCTCCGAAATTTTTCTCTTGCTTCCGAGTGTTTCTGCAACTGAGCCATTCATTCTTTGGGTTGTAGCCTGGTTATCAGTATCTTTGCTGGCCTTAACCTGATTACTGGATGGCGGTGAACCCGATGGAGGTGTTTGTATTCGTTGCAGTTGGGACGTGCCAGAGCTAACATACTTATCTGATTTGTCAACCGATTGAGTGACGACACCCTGTGGGAACTTTTGTTCTACTAACGGCGATTTAGGAGGTACTGGAGAGAGCGTTGAACGAGGTGGTGTAATAGGTGTCTTAGGAGTTAGACGAGTTTCGGTACCCCTTTCCTTGGTGGGTGACTTCGGGATTCCCGTAATGTAATTTTGACGTGACGTCGCAGCATCTCCTTTTCGTGACAGTAGTCTGACTGAAGTCTGTTGATACTGCGGTGAAGTTTGAACACCTTCGTGGGACACAGCGTGGTCCTCCCTCATCAAGTCTTCCGATCTAGCATCGCCGCTATTGCTGGAGTCACTGAGTCCGAGAAAACTGTCATTGAGCTTGGGATCAACGTGGAAACCGCTTTCCAGAAATTCATTTTGAATATCATCTAACTGACGTTGAAGTTTAGCCACTTTAAGAGCTC
Organism: Pseudobourletiella spinata; assembly: GCA_009870155.1. Taxonomy (NCBI): domain Eukaryota; kingdom Metazoa; phylum Arthropoda; class Collembola; order Symphypleona; family Bourletiellidae; genus Pseudobourletiella; species Pseudobourletiella spinata. The sequence continues at coordinate 10,594 of WJFA01000931.1, read as the reverse complement.
TTTTTCCCCTCGTTTCCGCTAACCTCGCCTTCTGCAGCTCTTCCTGGTTCTTTCGAGTCTCCTGCTTCTTTTGTTCGGAGGAAACTAATTTTGCTGCTTCAAAAGCATTCCCGGCGACCTTAGGATGTTTTTGAACTAATCCTGGGGGCGGAGGATATTTTATTGTCCCTTGAGGAATCGATAGGTCATAGTAGGTTACATCTTTGGGTTTCCTTGATAGTCGTTTCGTTTTGAGGGATTTCGATATTTTGGCTTCAGAGGCGGAATCTTTAGGGACACGAAGTGTCCGTGCAAGGCTTGGCTGATACTCCTGGCCTGTCTTACTTTGTTTTTTCTTTCCAACTAATCTGTCCACAATTCTGAAAATGATACGTTTCAAGCTGAAGTAAAACAATCATGAACATTAGACTACTGTAATCATTCCTTAATCCAGCTTCCCCAGAAGTTACCTATCAACTGCACGTTGGTTTCTTGTCATATACCCTGACCTCGCCACGTATTCTTTCAGTCGAACATCTTCTTCCCGACGGAGGTTTTCACGCAAAGTTTTCATTTTCTCTGCAGCCAACTTTGCCTTCTCAGCGGAACTCCTCTCTTGAGCCAAAGCTTCAGTACCCCGAATCTTCGCCTTTTCCAGGTTTTCTCTGTTTTCCTGCGATTTGAGGAGCTCAAAGTCTGGTAGATCCGCTGCTGCACGATGTGCAGCTCCGACTTGAGCGGAACATAAGTCATGCATCTTTTCCATGATTTCGATGTCCCGCACAGCCTTCTGCTGAGCAACTTGCGTCAGCGTCTCGGTAATTTTTTGAATTTGCCTTTCTCTTTCCTCCATATATTTTTGCCTATTCTTATCCATCCATTCATTGCTTTGTTCCCGAACCTGTGATGGACCAGAGATGAGACGGTTGTGATTAATTTGATTAAAAAATATTTCAGAAAGACGTACATCTCTACTTCTTTTCAAACTAGCCTTTTTCTTTACAATTCTAAGTGGTTTGCATGGTATTTGCGACAACTTCAGTTGTGTGAGCACTCAGTAGGCTGTGACTGAATCTGAGGAACTTACCTGAAGCTGTCGCATTTTACGACGATTAGGATTTTCTTTGCTCAACAACTGTTCTGCTTTCTGTCTCGCCAACATTTCCATGGTTGAAAGAGCGTGTATGATACGAGAGTCTCCTGATATACAATAATAAAATCCAAATATTATTACACAGAACAGAAACATGAAGAGTGGGATTATTCATATCACCATGTTCGCCTTACCTTTTGATAAAGTTCTCTGAGCCCTCAGTTCATTAATTAAGTGTTCACTTGAAGATTTAATCCTTTCAACTTTGCTTTTAATCTTTGTTTAGTTAATAGCAGTATGCTAAGTTAATAAAAATATATATATAGTTATTCATTTCAAAGTTTGATTTAATCTCGGTTGTAACTTTGTGATAATCTAAATCTTTGGTGAATGTTCAAAGGCTTAAGTAACCCTTGTTATAATCTAGAAGACGAACCTGCGTCGTTTAACATCTATAATCTCATAATCTTAGGTGCAGTTGCAAGTTGCAATCTCTAATTGATTCAAAATAATAGCACTCAAATTCGCTCACTACGTTTAAGTCACATGGTTTTCTTCATTGCATTGTAAAGGAAACCATTCCTTGCGTAAAATTCATGGTTACCCACGGATACCGCTCAGGTTCTACCATAACAAACATTTCTAGCTTATCGGCTGGCCACTCGTGTCCCTCTGTCAGTATCGTGCTAACTACATATTAATTATACATTATTAACACACAATATAAGTTGATTGAGCACTTCTTAAGGGTCAACGATAAAGGTCAAAGTATTACAAAATTTCTCAAAGGAACTCGCTGTATCATTTATCGAAATAATTTCCTATAACAACCTGTAGAAGAAACCTGACATTTTCCAAACCGTGAGTTACACCGCACAGAGTACTGAACTGAGTCAAAAATTCAGAGTGTAAGTTCACTGCCACATCCCTATGATGTAAATCCTACTGGCACTTTAGATGATAGCTCTTGAAGGACTTATGCTTATCAGTAAAATCTAAAACACGGAATTTTCCCACACTGGAGACTTCTACAACAGTATATTTCCTCTGCTGTCATCCGCTACGTAAGTTTGTCCGCGTAAAGATTCCAGTAGAATTCAAACTGGGTGATTTGGCGGGCGCGGTTCAGGCTCACGAAAATTGTAACGGTCAGCTGGGTCTCTTCGGTTGGGTTTAAGGTTTCTATAAACATGTACCTTAAGAGAGACACATTGGGTTTCCATATAACTTAAAGGGCCGAGTGCCTCAAGCGAGGACCCCTGCAATGAGCATAACCATAACATCGTATGCCTTTGTGTGAAGGGTGCTCATGCATTACTTTTCCCACTTAAAAATTTGTATATGTACTTCTCTCAAAAGTCAAGTTGCTATAAATATATCATTCGATAAAATGATCTTGCAACAAACCAGTTAATGATCATTCTTGCTGAACAAGAATGCATCTGGTGCAGTTCAAATCTTGAAGGGTCCACCTAATTGTTTACCATTGTGGACCACAGCCTTTGATTACGATTAAAGATTCTTGTGATTCGGCGGGGGAGTAGCCATCTCTCCTTTAATTGAAGGTTGTTCGAGTTTGTGCATGCAATAACTGCAGCCATTTTTACGCTAAAGTATCAATAAAATGTGTTAATCGTAACCTGTTATAAGTATGGCCTACATTGTTTATATATTCACCTCCTCTCCTCCTTGTTTCCGTTATTGCAAAACATGCAAGTTATTTTTCAGATGACCGACAGGAAATTCTTATTAGATTTAAATAAAAGCACAAGAGGCTACGGAAGGACCTGTCCCAACATTCCCCAAAATAAAAAGATCTTACATCTACACTGACGCGTGCTGAAAAGCAGATATTTTCTACAGTTGCCTGAAAGATACGAATTTTCTGGTCTTATCACGAAAATGCAAATTTTAAATATATTCTGTTGTCTGAAGAATTCAAATTTAGTTCAGTGGTCTCAAAGCGTAAATTTTACTTCAGGGGTGTCAAAGTGCAAATTTCCTTCACGGGTCCGAAAAACGCCAGTTGCACTGCGGCTCTACAAGCGCTGAATAAATATTCTTATGTACTTTTTAACTACATTTGCCTCAATCCAGCCGGGAGTTTCCAGACTAAAAAGAATGCACCTGAAAGCTAAATCCAACCAGTCCATTTTTCCCTGGAGTTTTCACATAGAAAATCTACCATAAAACTGACTGAATAAGTCAATCCGAACTGAATGAAAGTATTTCGAAGGTCATTGTTGAACACAGCTGTTGGCTTCAATGAAGTGATCATCAATAATGATGGCACGAAGAGTTGATTTTATTGTGAACGCATTCCACTTTCCGTACATGGTATGGTACCACCGACGTCGCCACTCGAGGAGCATTATTTTAATGTTTCCTTGCGTCCCAAGTCCCAAGTCCCAACTATATAACTCATCCTATGCAGCATTACCCTCTACAGATCCCTCACTATAAGTTAGAGGAATTTCACAGTTTATAAGAGAGTATAATTCACCTTCATAATAAAACATGCCTATCATCAAGCAGCACTCCATTCCACCGGATTGAATGCGACCCTTCTTGACCGCGAGTCAAAGTTTTGATGAAGTGCACACTGAAGGTGCGGGAAGCCAGGATCTGCCCCTTTGCTTTTGTCCCGACGAAAAATTATTGTACGAAATTCACCGTTTCCACAAATACACAAGACCGAATGACGGCCTTCCCGCTGATTAGACAACTACGTTTAATGTCATAGTTGAAGTGCATGCCAGGCTTCACCTTCCCTCTGCCCTGTGATTATACCATTATCGCTACCGGGCTCCTCTTTTCTGTCTAAACATAATAATAATGGGGGCTTTCAAATTTGTCATACTACTCATCATTGAGATGTCAGGTATATTGGCTGTATGATACCTTTACGTCCCTCTAAAAGGAAATCCCCATGTTCCTCCGTTACGCCCTTAATGCACAAATATTCTGTCCCAAACCGCAGGTTTTACCATTGTTCACATGATCGTTTGCTACTTGGCTTGAGCTTCGATCAGGTCGCAACGAGGGAAAAGGGACCTTCTCTCTTTCAGCCACAGAGTTGTTCAATTCAATGGTGCAACGTAAACCTGGATATCCACCGTTTGCTGAGGGTCTTGAAAGGACACGGACAGCTGCATATAGGCATAGGGCAGCCTTCATGAACCTACGCTTAAACACCGTCCACCACACACACTAGATACCATAAGGATACAGTTGCCACAGCTTCATTTCAATGGTCACCCAGAGGGTACGGCCCAACTTATTGAGCCATAGAGACCTGTAGGCGGGGCTTTTGAGGTTTATTTTTGCAACAAATCCCTGCTCTCCAAAATCCGCCGCCTTATGATGAACTCATTCAAAATGGAGTTTTTCCCCCGTCGTAATTGTCAGTAGCATGAAACAGTAGCAGTAGCATGAAGCATCACAGCAACTGTGACAGACTGAGGTGGAAAGAAGTCATAAAATTCGTTAATTAGTAACTTCATAGATCATGTTTGCCAATGGACGGAGGAATTGGGTGGTTTTCATGCAATTTTATTTTTATCATTACTTTAACTTTTATAAATCCTTAGCGTTTGAAAGTTATGAAACTGGCATTTCCCGTATTCCTTTTTTGGGTTGATCCACGGTTTGAAGTATTCCAGCATAGACGTTCTGCTCACGGACGATCATCAACAAAGTTTCGAAGGGTTTATGACGTCGGAAACACATGGAGAATTTGATCGTACTGGTCGTTGGCGCATTTTATTACTCCCCTCGAGTTTTCAAGAGAAAGGAACACTTGTGGCGTGAGTGGTGGTGAAATATAAGTATCGGGGGACTTGTGGGTGAGTCTGTTGTAGCGTGCAAAATCCTAATTAATAACATGGGAATGGGTAAAATACACTTGGAAGAGTTCAATCTCCAGAATCGGGTAGCCCGTCGGAGCTGTTTCGTTCAAATCTTGCCAATTGCCTGTTATATATGTATATGTACATATATATAGCTGTATGTTCAACTCCAATTAAATTATTCATTCGCTCACGGACGTCGCTCATGGACACCGAAAGGAATATTTATCAGTACTTATAATCATGCACGCGAGAGGAGGTTTACATGTAGCTCGGATGCCTTATTATTATTATGATTACTATTTATATGGCTCAAGTCAGGATCAGGAGGGTCGTTTTGGCTCATGTGGGAGGAAAATATATGGAAGGAACAAGTGGGCACACAACGTGTTGACTTTCACTTTCTGGAATTCTGTTGCTTAATGGACAGGACGAAAGGCTGTGGTAAATGCACGTGTGTCTGCGTGGACATTTTAAAGAGATGACGGACGAGAGAATTATTACACGTTGGCATTGTATATAAATGTATGTTGCTTGCGGGTGCTTTTTTCCACGGGATTTTCTTAAGGAGTGGCACTTTAATGTGTGCATGCCCTTGTTGTTATGGCATGTGAGCGGACGTCAGGCGGAGGGGAGTGTGGATGGGAGTCAACACACAAAAGAATGTACACGAGGGGGAACAATAGGAAGCGTTGTTGTGGCGAACACGTTCCTTAACAAAGAAATAACCAAGTTGTTGCATGCTAATCTCCCACCGCCTGCTGACCCATACGTGACTTTCACTCCCAGAAAACCTCATTTATCTATTGAATTATCAGATAAAGTCCTCTGCTACACATTGATTGATTAGCTTATAGTATGCACCCAGCCGGTCCTCTATGCACATTAAACGGACGAGAGTTTACGGATCTCCGTTCCCACAATCACAACCATTCCAGCCATAATAATAATAATAACAATAATAATAATAATAATAATAGCAATAGCAATAATAAACCACAAGAGCAACTACATCAGTAGAGTTGAAGGGACATAACTAAATAGTCACGATATGTTAACAGGTTGCCAGCGGAGCATACTTACTAGTCCTGTACATATCCGTTTAAGACAGCAACAGTGGGAGATTGACTACGTTCTCCAACAGCAATTATAAATGACAGACCAAGTCAGAGAGGACTGACTAGATGAAACTTGGAGTGGTTTGAATTCAATCCGAGAGCAAGAGCTCAGATTGCAGTCTCGTAAACTCATCAATCTCTCACATTGGAAACAATTCCAGTTATTCGTCACACTAAAGTTTACAAAAGTTGAAACCCTACCCGCTCTTGCTAGTTTCGCATCCTGGCTTTTCCATGACGACGACGACGTCGGCAGACTGAATATGGGGTCACACTTTGGCGTTGGCGCATTCACACAAGATTGCGCTCCTCAACATTTTACACAGGATGTTGTTCTCAAATCGCTTCTCGCTTCCTTAGCTTTCAAGACGAAGACGACTGTATGTCTATCCTGCTCCTTTCGTTTAGTTCAAACGGTACAGAATCAAATCGAGATGGTCATCGCACAATCATGATTATCATTCACCACGCATACGCACACACTCAATCAGATGGTGTACACTAATCAGAGACGGTTGGGAAAACATTTTACAGTTCGCCCTCCAACATTCCTCATTAGTAGGAGAGGAGCATGTTAAGGGCAGTCATCAAGACACCATCACGGTACGCCCAAAGCGTAGCACCTACCACTGATAATTGTCATTACACGTAGGGAGCTTCGGCGAGCTTGCACACGGCGAGGAGGCAATACTTGTTATTTATACGGTAATACCGGAATCCTGCCCAAGGCCGCTAAGGCAAGTAATTATTTTATAAAGATGTGAAAGAGAGATAGGAGATTTTCCAGTTGTAAAAATTTTTCCTATCATACCTTTCCCGTCCCCCGCACTCATCACTCACTCTTTCCCATCTCCATGTATATATATATATACATATACACATAAACGATCAAGTGTGCACTCGTAGGGGTCTTCGAGCTCCTTGCTCACTCTTTGAGACCATCACAGCGTCTTCGTCTTTCAGCTTGATGGCATTCTACTAAGCGGTGTGACGGATTCGTCATACCACTTCTTTATCTAACCATATAAACGTGGAGGAAACTCATTAAGAGGTATCAAACGAGACAGAACGAGTTTTAATTCTTCATTAGAACAAGTGATAACAATGCGAGAAGCGGAGTGATGCGTCCCGTCGTAAACATTGTGACAGACCGACATATATATGTATACATGTATATATACAAACAATTTTACCATGCTTTAAGTCTCACTCATACGCAGTCTCTAACCTCAGAGACTCGTTAACTCACAGTGTCCGGAGGAGACACAATCACGCGTAGACATTTTGGTATTACAATGGAATATTATTTTTTAGGGGATTTCATTTTAAGTTAACAAGACGTCTAGGAAAAAAGTAGCACAGGATGTAGGGTTGTTGGGGAACGAGAATTTAGAGAAGTGGACAGGCCGAGTGGTTGAGAACGAGCCGAAGAGAGAGAGAGAGAGAGAGAGAGAGAAACAGTTGGCAACATGTTGTGCAAAGAAAAACAGGAAAGACGAGTTTTTTTTCAACAGATGCAACACCCTAAATTTTTTCCCTTTACATTTCCAGTCTTTCTTCTTCGTCGTCTTCTTCTCTCCTCCTGAGCCGTCGTATAATTCTTCTTCTTCTCGTCGTAGCTGTCCATGGAAGTTGTTCGGCGATAAGTCGTTCAAGCCATTCCCACCCAATGAACCTCGTTTCCAAGCGTCGTGTACAACTACGGGTAATACACCCCGCACCTCCATGCTGTTTTGGACGATGGGGGCGATAAAAAAAATCTCTCTCCCCTTTTCCTTTCTTATCCATCTTGATTAATGTTGGCTGGAAGAAAAAATTGTGTTCATGATTTGAATATTTAATCAGCTCAATGTCTAGACAGTTATAATATATTATTGCACCGTGTGTATGTGTGTACTTTTTCAACCCTGCTGGCTCACCCGCTCACAGTCCGGCAAATATGTAAAACTTGTTCCTCTGGCCTGGCAGCATCTCGTTTGTTGTTCGTATTTGCATAGAGCTTGTGTACTGGTCAGTCGTTCTGTGGGGACGCACACATACACACAAACTGGGATGTGTCCACTACTGTGCTATACACAAGCTCCTTTATCTCACTCCATCCACCACGGAGGTCCACCATGTTGGAGGCAAAGTCACCCAGTCAGTCAGGAAGGAACGGAAACGTGCCAGTGCGAAGACGGTGGACTGTGTGTTGCCATTGAAACTTTTAATTGCTACCTTTAGGAGGAATTAAAAAAAACAGAGTTACATTTTCTCATTATAATGTCCCTCCGTTGGTATTCGTTGCGTAGTCTACTGATACTATTAAGCCACTATTAACAAGACACCCCTTACGCTACGTAGTTTCAGTTTCTTCTTATTACCCGCGTGTCCACCACCACCACCACCACTTTTAACATTCCGCCACGTAGCATGTCAGAGATATTGGTCTCGTGAGGATTTCCGTTCCGAGAGGCCGTCCTCCGTCCACCAACCAGTCATCACCACTACCACCATCATTATCATCACAACTTCCTCACGGCTTAAATTTTCTCCGTTTTCTCATCCAACTATTTCAGTCCCTGCGTCAGGTTGCATCCGAACGAATGGGTTGCTCATCCAAAAATTCTCTCCCCCCTTAATGACACACATGTCAAGGGGATACTGACTGAGAGAGAAGGGACAATGGGTCTTTGGGTATCATGGAAAGATAGTCATTCCAAATTCAATAATACATACATGCATACATACTTGAATGTCCAGCAGATGACTATTATACTAACAACAGTGTGCTACAATATACTGATTTATTGCTATTATTATTATTATTTTTAATAATGATAATAATAACAGTATTTCCATTAAATGGACTGACGAAGTTCGAAGTATATTCACCAGGTAGAGAGGTTCCTACCACGAACTGAATTCGTCATCAGAACTCACCCGAATGACTGCCTCACTGATAGATAGGAGCTCTGAACCGTCCGCAATTGTTATTACATCCAGAACTTGGCCACTCGCCGCAATCTTCAGAGGCACAACAACAACATATAAAATGATCCAAGGATTCACTCAAGAATCATTCAAGAGCCCTCAGCAGGAGTTCCTAAAACGCTCTTTTGCCCTCTTCATTACCCGGCCATTTCTTCATGCCATTGGCCCAGGGCTACACGAATACTGGCGCTAGCCACAAGTTGCCGTAAAACCCAGACCTTCATCCACCCGCACGAAGGATCTCATTCTTAACACAAACAGATAAAAAAACAACCACACAATTCAAACATGTTTCAAAGGTAATTAAACTTCACAATGCTATCCCACCGTGTAACTCTGCATGCACAAATACACGCACACACACACAAATAGAATTCATAACTGTTCGTCTCCCAGCGGGAATCTATACCTCTCGGTTTATTACTTCACTGCCCACATCTGTCACCACACGTATCGTAATCTTCAGCTGGGAGGTCCATAGTCGTCCAAAACCTGCCGTCGACTTCGCTTCCTCTTCATCATCATCATCATCTTCTTCTTCCTCCTCCTCCTCCTCAATTTTTGAGCATGACACCAGCATACTGAAATTCTCATAAACTAGACACGTACTTTCCATTAACCCTTCACCCTCCTCGACTCAGTCAGTCAACCGTGAGCGACCGGACCAACAAATTATTATCGGAAGGGGCAGAGATAGTATAGTAAACTGGGAACTTGCTCTAATACTTTTCTACGAAAATATCGGATCCCTCTGGTCCCAAACCTTCTCCCCATATCTTGTCAATACAGCGAAAGGCCTTTACATACGACAACGTCCACAAGGGTCACACTAATTATAAGTTTCTTCATATAAAGAGGGATCGGAAAACTCAATTTGAGCAGCGCAAAGTGCCCATGCAAGGGGCCGGATGTGTTCCATTACGTGATAAAATTCACTTGTTCTTTCATGCTCGTATCTCTTCTATCGCCAGTCTGATAAGCTCTTTTATTCCAACTTTGAACCGAACAGCCAACGTGGGCGCAACAAGTCAGACACGATTCCTACATGTACAGAACATAAAATTAACCAAATGTCACATCATCAAATTACACCAATGAGATTCACGTGATTTCAAGTTGCCACGGTGCATACAGAGGCTCGTTCCCAATTCCACAATGCTCGCACACAAAATGTCCTCAAAATCCCCACGTTCCCCCCCCCAAAAAATAAAGTCCCGAATTAAATTTACCACAACAGTAGAGTATCAAGTCTTACACTTACCTGACCAGTGCAGTAGCCCTTTCCCCACTGTAGAAGAACCATGAAACTCTGAACACATTACCTAATGCTAACTTAATCCTAACCTGCTGTAAACACGGTGTAAATGCACCCAAACTTACTCTACACTTGACTATATACATTCCGATATCCATCCTATGTTCGAAGCAGGTCTCCCATTCCACATTTCATCTTCTTAACAATAAATTAACGAGGATTATTTTACAAATAGCTACATCCAATCACAAAAGATTAGTGGCGGTAATGGCTCACACACCTCTTTTGAATATCCGCAACTGAGAAGACACTAACTTGCTCCAAAAGT
>WJFA01000930.1:7500-26898 GCA_009870155.1 Pseudobourletiella spinata | reverse complement strand
ATGCATGATATGAACTGCTCATGCTTCAATCTGTGTTCGATTTTCCACCACAGAGTGTCGAGTGGAGCTTGATTCATGTTGGTTGGTATATTGTTGCAACTGGATGAAGTAGGGTTTGTCGTCAAGTCAATTGAACTTGACCCATCCCGACCTCTCGTCATGTCCACTCTATTGACCAGCACAGAGTAATTTTCTAATTTAAAAATATTTAATTCTGGTTCCACAATGGCCTTCCACTGCGGTGCCCGGTCAATAGGGAAAATAGTATGGGAAACTCCTGTATGTGTGTGTGCACTCATTTATGGACGAGCAGAGCTTTTGGAGTTCTGTTGCTCATACTGCCTTGAACTTGAATGTTAATACCCTTGACAGTCTCTCACTGTGAGTGAGACAAAATGATTCATTGACTGTCACATTTTCAGATTAGATATTCGTACACGCAATCGAAGACACTCACAGCAACGTACTATCGTGGCTGTTTTATCCATGTTCCCAATGCCCAATGGCTCTATTCCCTGACTCACACGTACTGAACCCGTGTGGACGAGGCATACGTACACATGAGGATTTGAAAACAGACATTGTGAGCGCGGCAATGTTCAAATTTCCTCTGTATGGAATCAGCTGTATAGAGTGTTCGCGTAGCAATATAAAGTGGGATCTGTAGTTTTAAGTACTTGTAGTGGTGGAAATAACTGTATTTGAAATCCTCTCGTTTAAAAACAAGCAAGTAATTATGGGATTATATTTTCTCTGTAGGGATTTTCCATATGGAAAATCTAAACTTGCTTCTTTGAAGCCTAGTTGAAGTTCATTTGAGTAATGTTGCCCATAGCGTTGCCTCTAATAGGTTTCCTGTGATTTGGCACAGGGCTTTCAAATCTTCTGAATCCACATAGTATTACTAGCGGATTAGTTACTGAGCCGCAGTTCTTTTGATCTTGTCTTCCGCTTAAAAGAGTCCGAGCTCTCATCGGAATTACTCATGTTGATCTGAACGCACACGGCGAGCTATGTATACACATGGTACTTGATTAATTTCACGCATGATAATGGGACTCTTTCAGTGGTCTCTTAATGACGAAATGATAATGGAGGAGAGACCTTATAATATATTGGATGTGGGTTGCGCAGCAGTGAAAGAACTTGAGAGGAGGGGGGACGGATGGGTCAGTGCGTGGAATAATAATGTGGGGAAAACATTACAGTTTTCGTTTGTGTGTGTGTGTTTGATTGTATGTGGCTTTGAAGGAATCTAGGTTGCCATTGATTGCCGTGTGTGAGTCGTTGTTGGAGTAACTTGAGAGAAGGGAATAATGGCGACCATGTGCAGGGTTATAATAAAAAAGTTCGTTTTACTGTAACAGTGAGTGAGTGAGTGAGTGACGAGGAGAGCTATAGGGAGTGCACTCGCTGGTTCGTTGGTCATCATTATTGCGACACTCAGACACTTGCCTGATAGTAACGAAAGAAGGACCGCAAGGAATTTTCATAGAAGAGATAAGATGCGAGGTGATGCGTGAGACTAAGCAATTATTGGAACTGTTCTTGACGACTTATTGGCAAGTTATTGGGAGTGACGAAATTCCGAGGGCCTACGGGAGAGTTCCAAGCCCATAGATTGGTGTAGATCATTACATTATGTGTTGGGAAAGGTTTTGTGGGGCGAGGCGCAGCCGGTTGATTGCCTTGTAAAATCAGTTTTAACTGGAACTGGATTTATCTGGATTGGAGATTAGAAACTGAGTTTGTTTAACGGGGTGATGGTTACAAGTTGGTTAGAAATTTTCCTTGTTGATGTTAAAGCTGTTGTTCAAGCTGATGTTTTACAGCTATTGTTCAAGTTGATGCTAAGGTTAGTTTAAGTTTAGAATTTGAAAATCTTCAATACATTGCTAACAGCTCACCTCTCCTTCTGTCTTTGCAGTGGAGCGACTCGGAGTTCGAAGAGCGGGTCGACGGGGAACTCGCGGAGGAAACTGAACAGATGGGATCAGTTGGAGTCAAACCATTCACATGGGAGCCTACTGTCCACGATGGAGAGATTTGTCAAGACCGTGGATGACATGAATGAGACGATCCTCGTCCCCTGCCGCCTGATGGACTTGAAGTTTGATGAGCAAGCGTCACAGGGGGTTGTGGGAGGTGACATTGCTGGAGGAGATCATGCGAAGCGCCTCATGCAGGATCTGAACGGAGTCGACCTGTTCCAATTCTACTCAATGCTGAACTCAGTCAAAAATGACCTTATGTGGGGTAACAAGTCACAAACCAACACGACGACAGCATCCTGCAATAACAATAATTCTCATACAACTCAGCTCCCCGCCGTCGCCACCGCCGCCACCACCGCCGCCGCAGTAGTCGCTCAACCTCCACAGTCGCAGCCAGCGGAAGTCAAGGGACATGCTCGACGACCCTCCACAGTGTCCACCACCTCGTCCACCTCTGCCAGTGATACCGGTAAGTGTATATTTTTCCGGAAGCATGGTGGAGCCCTCCACATATCCTTTCTGTATATAATATCACAAAGAAATTATAACCTTCCTTTTTCAATGGACACAATGTCAAGAATACTTTTGCCTTGAATATTCTTTTGTTCTTTTCTTCATCTCTGATTTTATGTGTGTGAGTATGTTTCTATGAGGGCGGCCATTTATGTGGCGATTAATAACGTAGATGATGAATTGCGAATTAATAATAAACTCATGTTTTTTTTGAATTTCCTTTCAGAATTCTCAGAGCTGAACGAAGACTCGGGGGTGGAGGCTGAGGAGGAATACGTTCAGCACATGGCCGACTCATTTCACCATCACTTGAACGGTCTTCAGCAATGTTTACGTGACCTGACAATAGCAGCTGACTATGTCACCACTAGATATAATAACGACCTTGGTGGAAATAATATATACTAAGAATCAACTTCTCTCATTCACCTCCTACTATAAATCCATGGTTATAAGTTACTGTACGCTTACTTTTATTTGGCGATTAATTAATTGAAAATTAGTTTACAACATGGAGACAGACAGACACACACATATACACACATACATGCGTATGCAAACACTCACACAGTTACACGAATAAAATATATATGAACATGTACAGCCCAATATCGGCCCACACGGAAGCAGAGGATGCCCCAACTCTTGTATTTAGAGCTCAAATTTATTTATGAAATATGTATAACACGGACGTTTATAATAATAATAATTATAATTATAATTATAATAAAATATTTCGTTTGTCATGTCAACGACTGTGTGGGTGTTGTGCTATATGAAAATCTGCTTGTATGTTCTTGTTGTTGTTGTTGCTGCTGCTGCTGCTGCTGTTGTGCTGTAGTGAATTCGGCTGATTCATTCCAGTAAGTAAGAACTTATTATCAACTATTTTTTATTCTTGTAAACCGTACCAAAGGAAGGAAGGGATGAAGGACGGAAGTAAAGGAGGAAGGCGTAGTTTTCTATGTATATAAATAATCGATATATAGGTTTATTCGCAAGTTTATTGTAATTATCATTACACGAGAATCAAAAACATGATATATTGTTCGCGTATATTTTTTTCGAAAAAAGAGGATCGTATGGATCAGTAACTGATTGGAAACTATGTAATGTAGGTATAACTACATATAGCTTGTAGTTCTCAGGATTCCTATTACTACTTAATCATGTGCGATGGACATTCTCGGCAGTATATGATTATTATTATTAATTATTGCTATTATTATTATTATTATTATTATAATTATTATTCCTCCTCCTCCTACTAATACTACTACTACTACTTGTCTCGAGTTATTATCTGCGGGGGGAAATTGTATGTTCTAAAAGAAGGAAAGTGATTTGCCACAAGATCTATGCATGTTATGGGATGGCGGGGGATTAGAATTAGAATGAGTGGATGTGTACAGAAAGTACATCATATAAATGACATACATGAGTCAAATCCGTTGTTGTTTTTGGGAATTTGAGAGTTGGGCCGTCAACCTTTGTTGACTGTACTACTGCGAACTGGAACCCGAATGTTCTTGAAGCCTACGTAGATATGCACATCATATATTATTATTATCATTATAACTTGAGTTGTCACGTCCTCATAGACCTCAAGACCGCTCATAAGCGTGTGTGTATTTCCATTTAAGTAGCCGGGAACGTAAATAATAATAATAGTTGAACCAAGTTGTAGTAGTTTGTAGTGCCTATATATAATCTCTCGAAATGGACATGATGATGGCGTTTGTCCATAACGTGGACATAATGTCCTCGTTATTGTCACCACCCTCACTATGCGCTCATTGTAGTTGGAAAACTTTCTGTCTTGTCTGTAATCTGTAAACCTTTAAGAAAGTAATGCAATATACTCACACACACACACACACACACAAGATGATGATGATTATAGTTAGCCAGTAATAAATTCAGCTCCTGTTTCCTTAATGTTTAATGTTTGAAATAATGGTCTCCGGCTATCATTCAACAACTGTATATATACTATACACACAAAGGCACACATACACAGACTATTCCTGCGAACCCTCCCTCGTAGCCTCGACCTTGTCGTGTAGGAAATGTCCCTTTTGGGGGACCCCATGTAGTAGATGAAAGATCCCTTTGGGGACACCGCGTAGTCTACACGGCTGCCGCTTGTCAGACGTTAGCCGTGTCGATAATGGCTATAGAAATCGGACTTTTTGTAAAGCTCTCCATTTTCCAGCTCTCTGTCTGTCTCTCGCTTGTTATCGCTCAAGGGAAAGATGTGTGTGTATGCCGGATATTATTATTTACTCTATAAAAGCTCCTGCGAAACAAAATTTTGCCTCTACCGTATTATTGCTACATGTTATTACTAATAACTATTATTATTCATCATAATTGGACTCCATGACGGCATACAGTTATGTGTGTGAAATCTGTGTAATCAGTGTAATCAGATAGGGAATATAGACACAATGATGGTGGCAATCTTAATCCATGCTTCACTACTGATGATGATGACGGCGTCAGGCATAGGAGCCCATGCCACGTTATCGTCGAACTGTATATATATATTTGTATATATACTTACACAACATGTCTTCCACAAAAATCATCATCATTTCCTATCATATGCTCTCCGTTGTAGCCCATTGACTAATTATTACTAATTATTGCCACCCATTTAATCTGTACACAAGTACACAGTTCTTCGTATATCACCAAAGGACACTTTGTTGAGGTCTTCACACTTATACACTTGATTAATACGTAACTCCTGATGTTGTACAGTTGCAGTATAGTTGTTCGTCCCTCCCACGGTTATTATAATAACAGAATGGAATAATGAATCTCCTTGGTGTCTGTGTGTTCATTCTAATGCTCTCGCAGATGCATTTTTTTCCTGGTCCGGTAATTCTGCTCATTTGCTATATGCGTTACATATGTGTATGCTACATTGGGCTTTTTACATGGAAATTCGCCTGTTTAATTCCCATTACTATTATTATTAGTATTAGTATTACTATTGGCTCCAGTATATGGAAATTCACCAGCTTGATTCCAACTGCTATTATTATTAGTATTATTGACTCCAGAATATGAATGTTTTCATTTGGAATCATTACAATCAATCACCTTGACCCGAGCTATAGGAAATGATGATGACGAATTGACAGGAAATTTGGGGAAATTCAATGGGATTTTGTATCCTGAGTCGTTAAATGAACACGAAGTTGGTGGCTCAAAGGGTGGATCTTTGGATAGGAAATTTTGTACAATCAAATATAATACGTGACACGATTACAGATTCGGATCATTCATGATGCTAATGTTTTTGTCTAAACCCCCGCCACCCTCAATTCGCTCCATTTTTGAATCATATCATATGCATTGTATTACTGTGGATTTATTTATCTAAGTTATTATTATTACTATTATTATTCTTATTATTTGCTCACGTAAAATAATCATCCATGTGCGAGTAAATAAATTAAAAGTTGAATGATTGACTGTACGATATACCATATACGAAGTGCTCATATCGGTACAGATGAGGAGGGGAAGAATATATGGGGGATTGCCAGTAACCTGTGCCGTGCTTCGGCTAATATACAGTATCTAGTTGTGAAATGATAAGGATAATAATATACCTCCTTATTATCTCATATGAAAAAAGTATTACTACTTGCAATGCCGGCGCCTCTCCACTTTTTTTTGTCTCTTAATTATCAGGATATTTCCTATATACAGCATGCGCGACAAGATTGGGAATATACGACATGAACCTGAGAATGTTAAAGCCTTGCCTGACTGTATGTTTACAATGATAATAATAATTATAATGATAATAGTAATACTGATAAGTATTTAACGATTTTGAATTTGAGAAAGTTCCGCATGTGCGCATATGATGAGAGCCATATATATAAACACATTTTCCGGAGGGCACATACGAAATCGAATATAATAATAACAATAATAATTATAATGATGTCGTCATTACAACACTTTTGATTACATTTAATTCGACATACTTATGTATATATACATATATATATGCATACATACGGTAGTTTCCACAGCCTGTGATACACATGGAAAATATATATCTAGATATAAGTACGTATATAATCATGTAATGATATTTAGCATGTGTAAAATTATCGAAACGTCTCCTACTGTATACACAAAGGAAGATGATGAAGATGATGATAGGGATTTCCGGAGGAAGTGAACAGGAACCTCGAACGATATAAAATGACCGCTTACAAGGGGAGTCGTCTTACTGCTCATTTGTTAGCTAATTACTATTGTGAGCACGAGGGAAGATGTCATGGTATGAGAATTGCTACTACTGCTACTCACCTACGATCGCAACACACTGTTATCTATACGTAGTAGTTCTATATAAATCCATCTCGTTACTTTACTGTATTGCTTGGCATAAATTTTGCATACTCTGTTAGTGAGGGAACTCTCCCTTATTTCTTAAAAATGCATTTTATTTTGTAGCAATTGAGTAAAATGATTGTAGGAAGGAATAAAGTGGAACGAAAGTTTTCCAAGAAAATTCACAACTTTTGCCAAAATACCTTGCATTAAAGTCATTCCCGCGGGCCTGATTTGAGCTCGTTGTTGTTGATGCCGTGATCTGTTGACCGGGATGCATGTCAGCATCAGCATGAGGGGAGTTCCGGTTGTTTGTAATGTGCTACGGGGTGAGAATGAGTCCAAAGGAATCAAGAAGTGCCATAAGGAATTCGCAGTTTTTAATCAATCAAGAACTCCGACTTGCCCAATTAGCGAAGCGTGCACTTACATTTACAGTTCAAATTTCAAGATTGACTTTATTTAAAACGAGTTTCGAAATGTGGGATTTCCCTTGAAATAATCAACATGCTACAGATCCCACTGACGGAGGCGATCAAAATTTAGCCATTATTTAGCCATTTTAATCAAATTTAGCCATTATTTTGCCATTTTAATCAAATTTAGCCATTATTTTGCCATTTTAATCAAATTTAGTCATTATTTTGCCATTTTAATCAAATTTAGCCATTATTTTGCCATTTTAATCAAATTTAGCCATTATTTTGCCATTTTAATCAAATTTAGCCATAAAAGCTGGCGTCAATTTACTGACGTACGGCCGGACGTAAATTCTCCTTCTCTTCTCGACAGCGCCCTCGACGTCCAACCGGCATTCTCCAAATGGTTACAGTCTCCTACCGCAATTACGATGCTCAAATGTTCGCCGGAACAGGCGGATAGTGGCAGTATTTATTCATCTTTTGTTGAGGACTGCTCTTGTATGACTGGAGAAATGAACATTTCGTAAGGTCAGCGAAGGAGTCATTCTATGACCGAATGACCGCCATGCCACGCTTACACTTTCTCCTACAAAGTTAAAGCAAATTTTAACGTACACGTTGTCCCCATTTCATCTTATAATCTAGCTTTTACACATAGAAATGACGATTTGTGCAATGAGTTCCAGATGTATCCATGCTTTCCTCACCAGGTTTGAGTTTGACAAGCTAGAATAAATTTCCAGAGTGTGTTTCAGAATGATGATCTCGATGGTTTTGCGCAGCAAATCTGAACCCTGTACAACAAATTGAGGAAATCATTCTGAAACACGCTGCCCTTGTTCGCATTTGTGAAAATGAACTTGTAGTAAGCACAAAGTTGTTTTCTCAACCGATGATTCTTTGCGCTGCAGGCACTCGAAATCTTGCTGGGAAAAAGTGTAGTTCTTGAAAAAGTCTTTGGGACTCATCTAATGTCCTTTGGTGTTTTTATACATGTATCAAATTTCAATTTAATACTGGATACTGCTTTCCTAAATTCCGATTGCCGGTTTATTTTCATCACGTTGCATAGTCGTCAGGACTGATACGAAAAACTATCGCGCCAAAATTTAGGGTCCGGGTGCAGTGCATGGCATCGCATTCATTGTTGCGCTGGGTGTCGCACGAATACTTCCGGCACCCGCTAATGTGTGCATAAATAATTTTATCTATCCTAAAATACTAAACCAACTTCTATTAATTTTATTGCACTGAAGTAGATGCTTAGCATAACTTTGGAACCATGATGAATGTGGTGCCATGCATCAGATATGGCGAACTCTCCATTTTTCATCAATTCGGATGCGGCATTAATGTGGTGCGGTGCGATGCGCTAAGGTGCCTCGCATCAGTATTGCTAAGCACTCAACGTAATACACGTATTTTTGCTTTTATTCACCCAATGGCTTCATATTCAATACAATAATTATAATAACGATTTTTACGCAAATTTTTGGAAGAAACATAATTTGTATATTTTTAATGTATCAGTGTCAACATGTGAATTATAGTTTCAAAACTTCGTTTAAGCACTACAACTAGTAGACACTCCAGGTAATATTTAAAGTAGTGAACCACAACACATACCATGCATATATTTATATAGTAAACTCTTATTTTTATGCGTAATTTAAGTTTATATTAAAAAAAATTCAATGGATTACTCCGAACATTTGTAATAATTTCATCATTCGAATCCGATTGCGTTTAAAAATGGGAGATTGAGGACATATATGTAACTGCTGCCGTTACCAGATTGAACAACCACTGGAACTTCCGAGATCTAGTACTAACTACTGTGTTCACACACTGTATATATATATTTAATAATTATACCTGGTCAATATTAAGATCTATTGCTGAAACATGAGTTGTCCACTACTATGAGATTTGAGGCATGTTCATACTAACAACAACAGTCTACACAAGACAACAATATCATTGCAAGCCGGATGTAACTTTCCCACGATGGCGGACTGGAACCAAATATCAGTTCAAACATATTCAAATACAAATCTGACGGAGAAAAACACTTGAAAATACGGGATTGTCAGTATTTCGTGCCGAATACTAAAATTCAAAACACTACATTGAACAAGACTTTATTTTACAGCAGTGATATGATGAGAACTTTTTGTCCCAACGGAGATTGCGATATACTCGATAAAACTATAAGTGCAGAAGGTGGTGGCGGGGACTGAAAAACTCTTTCTCACCAGCTCCAATCTGTTCATTTCAAAATCTCAATCAGTCAGTTCTCCTGGCTGATGAGACTATAAAAATCTTTGGTTTTCTTTACATCCCCTCATTACAATCAATAAACTATGCATATATATTCTGTATGTATGTATATAACTGTACAAAAAATAATTTGTGGCGACTAGGACTACAACACTGCTATACAGGCTTCAGCAGTGTGATAACAAGGGATTCAGTGTGATTGCCTACAGTTGTTAGGGGATCTCCAGAGCGTAATTCTGGGTACAGGAAATACAGTGGTTCAATCTGCTAGCCTTTGGTTGTTGCAACAGAACTGAAACTGCGGAAGAAACATTGAAAATTGTCCATCAAGTCACAAGTTATTTCCTACGACAATTTTTGCCCCGACATTCCCGAAAGTAATTCCTATTCTGATTAGTCTTACGCTCAACATTCAATGTATTTTCCTAAGCCGAAATAAATATATTTTCAGGGTCACTTCATTCATCTTCCCCCCGTATCAACTCCCAAATAGTAATGATAATTATGAAATTCCAACACTTTTAAAAACACATTTCATTGAAATTCAGTATGGCAGTCGGGCAATTGGACTACATTACTTTCCCTCGAGTTTACATGTCACATAATTGGAAAGAGTTTCTGTCGCTGAGTAATTGTCGTCAACACCCACGCAGGAGCAGAACCTATAGCTTTTTACATTAAATATAGTTCACATATAGGATACATGCATAACATTACACTAACACTGCATATAGCTTTGCTCGTTTTCCAGCAGGAAAGTCTCCTCCTACTCCACCACAAACATACAACGACAATAGCAATTGCAATTGTCATCGAAAATCGGAGAGGTTGAATCAATGGAGGATGACACATGCATATAATTTCGCTCAGAATATTTTCCCACTGTGTGTGTGAGTGTGTGTCACAAGGTAGCACTACAGCATTATCTGAGAATACATACCAGCTGTGAAAAGAATAAAAACAAAGGACATTTCCGAATGAATATTTATGAACCTCCGCGCACAACAGCGCTTTGTCATAACTCCTTCGAGATTACCCCCTAATCGGAGCATTAGCTAACTCCCGTGAATGAGTCATCCGCGAGAAGCAGTAGCAGTAGTAGTAGCAGTTAGTAATAATGATGACTAAGAAATTCCATTGGAAGCTACCACCGCAAACGTCGGAACCCCTGTCAAACAATGCGGGCATGACAACAACAACAACCTGGCAACACACACGCATAAATATATATATAAATATATTTATATATATACAAAGACAGAAAACGAAGAATTAAGATGACGGCGAGTCATCCCTCACATATACGGATTGTAAAATTTTTCCAACTTATCTCTGTACACACCTATGAAAGAGTACAACATACATTTAAGAATAATACTCCTAAAGCATAAATATGCACGATCCTTATCCCTAATTTATTCTTATTTACAGCAGCCATGTGGCAATCTGACCTTCGTAACCTACAAAACACAAGAGATTTTCTTCAATATAATGAGGAATACCAAAGATTTTGTACAAACTATACCTCTTTCATCGGCTAAATATATTTATGTAGATATATAAATTTTGATATTTACAGGGTACCCCAGACTCACGTGTCAACATTTGTATTTTATAGAATAAAATCTGAGCCCGTCCGTCCATATCAATGTTTAGACGGGCATTAAAATTAAAGCCGGAAGAAGGATGAATGTTGGAAGTCGTTTCGTCCACAAATCCTTTTCAAATCTAACACCCGCCAAGTTCCGTTTTTTACGGCCTCCATCATAAAAACTGAAGCATTTTTTTAACCGGAAGTACTCGTCAGATATGAACCATTCGTAGATCACGAAACGATTTCTCATACGATTATGGCAATATAATTTAAGGTAGCCCATGTCGTCATAGACTAAACTCGTTGAGAGTTGTTATTGAAAACCGAGGTTGGACACAATCTGGAACATTCTGTATACACATGTATGCCTAAGGGATTTTTTCAGAAGGCGCGTATCTTCTCCGCGGATCCTTGAATATAGGACTATATCCCCCAAAGGGACATCTACTTCTTCACCATCATAACACTACACATACTGGAGATGTAAAGACACCAGCTGAATGAGTCGTCTGGTGAGAGAAGGGAATCATATCCTAATAATCACTCTTCTCCACCTGTTGATTTGAAAAAACCTGAGGAAATTTCGAAGGCTCCCAAATAATAGTAATGATCCATAAAGCTTCTCAGCGCGGTCCTCCCTACACGAAGAAGGCCTCAGATAGTTCGTAATTGTCATATCTGGACTTGAGTTTGGTAACGTTCGAAATGGACGTGTCCATCAGGGACTGAGAGCTTGGTGTGCTGAGGCTGAAACGGGATGAAGCATCTGACAGTGACTTGGTCCGTCGGCGCCAATAGGAGCGGACACCCTAAAATCAAATATGAGATATTTTAAATAAGTAAATACTTTTTTCACTCCAGTATCGAAACATCACAACACAATTCGTAAAGAAAAACACCCGCACACAATTATTTTGTTATTTTATCAACTGTCCCAAACTGAGCGTCTGTCTACCAAAGTTGTTCTCAACAACATCTGTTCGTATTAGCTGCAGCGAGATGGCGGCTTGGGTACCAAGTACAACTTGGAGCCTCACAAACCCTCACTTACTAACTGAACTGAGAGTGGGCCATGCAATGACATCGACTCGTTTATCCAAGATAATCATTTTGTAATCACTATAGGAACAGTCGTGGCTCAGACTCGGCCCATTGTTATGCACAGATCTCTGTGAGGCCTTGATCACATACTAAACTCCTCTGATTATCTTGTCTACTCATTAAAGGAACACCTTGACAACAACAACAATAACAACATGAGAAGGGAAAGGGGATCAGGCCGCTCACCGGTGGAGATTCAGATTCCATGGGATGATCCACAACAACTGACTGATTCACATTATCGTAGAGTGAGCAAGTAGAACCTGCCATGACCAGAGCTACCGGAGATGACTGATGACATCGGAGAACCAATCGAGCCTCACCCCAACGACTCGCCGCATTCAGAGCCTCCACCACTACAGAGTCCCACTCAAGTTGACGCTTCCAGTCGTTCACCTCCTGTGCACGGGATAAAAAAAACATACAAAATTGTACAAGGGAAATCTTCACACATAAAGAAACCAGCCGCCAATTCAACTTCACCCGGCAAATTTCAAAGTCATGAATGAGCATCTCCTCCGCCACTCTGCATCACATGCTTTCAAAATCCCCAAATTTTTTTTCTCATCCCTTGCCAAAAGGAAGGAATGACATCAGAGGAGGAAAATCATTCTACCATGATATGATCCTTCCTTGTTTTAACCCAAGTAGTATTTATTTACGTGGGAAAACAGCAAAAGGAGAAGTAGCAGCAGTAGCTTCGGTGGCCACCACTTACTTATTAGAAATTCTCCCAAGGAACACTCAAGTCAAGCCTCTACGACAGCCGACATGAAGGTTTTCGCCGGACTCTGACTGAGCGTCCCATGATAATATACTTTTTCTGTACTGCCAGAACGACGGGATTACAAAATAAGTGGGGGAAGGGGGCGCGAAAGAACAAAAGTGTGACTTACGATGTGAAGTGAGTAAAAATTCAAGTCATCAAAATTCTTCGGGGCGTATCGGAAGAGAATGTCAATGAGTTCACCCGCTGTGGTCTTCTCAGAGATCATTATACTTTTATACTGCCACTGTAAATGTACACAAGACATCACCAAATTTCAGTACTTCCACATTAGTCTGCGACATGACATGACACAAGCAACCAACAAATTCACATTACAAGTAAACACAAACACACACACACACACACACACACACACACACACACACACACACACACACACACACACACTAAATTCAAATTAAAATTAAACACAAACACACACACACACACACACACACACACACACACACACACACACACACACACAAACAAACAAACAAACAAACACGCCCGCCCGCCCAAACAACTTCAAAACCGTTCCTGACAACCTCCCACAATTCCATTCATTCCCAAATGAGCCAGCCGTGAGCCTAAAAGCATAGGATAAGCACGATAGAACTCCTTGGACTCAAAAACAGAGGTGGAGAAGATCCCACATCACGTACCCCGACCGTGTTCGAACCGTCAAAAACTTTGACTAGAGTCCCCCGTTTCATTTGCAGGCAAAAGCGGGCTTGTCCCTTCGGGTAACACTCTTGAAGTTGCAACGGAGTTGCCGTATCTTCCAGCTTGATGGAGGCCCGCGTATCCGAACCTACGTAAAACCAAAGAAAACAAAACCACATCAAACTCGGCATACGAATCATCTCGCTAAACATATGAAAGAATAGGAAGAAGAATCCGGATCCTCTCACACTCATCATTATCATCATCATCATCATCACCATATCTGCAGGATGCGGGACTATAAGAAAGTGTTATGATGCACCGGGGAGCTCATCGTGTCTGCACTACACTCAAGGCCTGCCTGGTTTTGGGAGGCTATTGAATAGGGAAAATTTACGAGTCGTCCCCTCACTCACTGAGGAAATCTGCCACAGGTATGGTAAGGAATAATTATTATTAAAAACCAATATGTTCAGCAGGCTCTTCCGTTGGAAAACTTAAGGGCAAGGTCAACGTCTCTCGCCTCATCTCATCTCATCTCCGCTGCCTCCTCCATCCCTCCCAAAACTGTTCAACCTCTCCGGGTGTACAGGATGAGAAGGACACAATATTTACCCCAAACTTAATTTATTATTCATCTCGAAAAGCCCTTTTGGAATCCACATCTAGAAATTATTCTAATGTATGGACGTGCCATGAGTACTGTGTGCCGTAATACTACTCAACTACTCCCCTGTCAGCCCATCACATGATGGCACATGGAATGCGTACGTGTCCGTGTATTGTGTGTATTCCTTCCATTCAACAACTTATGGTCAAACTCTCGCGCCATTATAGCATTGCACATGGGAGTTTGCTCACTAAAAACATGTGCCCAAGTTCCGTGGGCAAACATATGCACACAACCAAGTCACACAGTTGGCAACACACACGACCACAATAACGCGCTCTGCGACGCAATAATTGCGGGCTCACAGAGTTGAGCTTTAACACTACGCGTGTGTGTGTGTGTGTGTGTGTTTGTGTGTGTGTAAACCTTGCAGAGTCTACTCTGTGCGCGAGTGCACTGGTAAATTCAGTTCGAGTCACTTAATAATAGCCTGGGGGCCTCCGTATCATGCTACGATACAGTTACTACCATACGAGAGTATTAGTACTACATAAGTGGATATTAGTGAACATAATATAATGTTGGTAGTAGTAGCCCACACTACTAATTTAGGACTCGAAGACTCTGTGAGAGAGTCAGTCAGTAGTAATAAGCCATTAGCAGTGTGCCAATTATATTTTGACATACTATAATTCTTCTGTCTATACATAATATGCTTACCAACTGGGCCACGGATATCAACTTCCATGATGAGGGAGAAGAGCCGGGGGTCCTTATACCGAACTTTGCATTTGGTGAGTAGGGCTGTGACCACCTCCTCGCACGTTGTCGTCGGGGTCACTCCCACTGTTTTGTACTGAATGTCCGGCCGGAGGCAGCCTGCATACATTCGCATGGGAGTCTGGAACGAATAAATAAATAATTGAACCCATAAGTCATCATCCGTCAGTCAACAACTTCCTCAAACTTCCACTCATCCGCGCTCACACAAACACATATGCGCGCGCGCACACACATACACACACACTCACACGTACACTCGTACCTTACACGCGTGCTTGCGCATTTCTTCCACAAGTTCCAGTCAAATCTCACAGAGTTCACCCACCAAAAGAATAATAGATCCCTGTCGGCCAAATTACACTGGCCAGCACAGTGTACGTAACCTTATTTCCACAATTATCCCCATCGGAGCAAACGCACACACACACACACACACGCATGCACAAGGCTCCAAATCATTCCTATTATTTATTTTTACGTCAGTCACAGGAGCGGACGGAGTTGCGCGCGCGATCTTTATAAATCAAAGTTTATTAGGAATCCATATGTATACAGAGCACGATGAGTCAAAGATTCCCAGAAGCCTCCACGGTAAACAATAGGCACACAAACAAACACACACACACACACACACACTCAAACCCATTACATCCATCAAGCTAAAACATAGCCTGTCTCCCAGCGGACGAAGGTAAGGAACATTTTATAAAATCTAGGGCGCTCCCCACACGAAAGCCATATGCTCTTCCCATCCACCACCATCATGCATCAACTCTCTTCATTTTCCATCAGATAAATGACCTCGCGTCATCTATCAGCAACGCCGACGACGTCACCAATGAGTTCCTCCAAAAAAAAATCTTGTGTAGCTAGCATGCCTTCCATATCCAGCAGTCAGCATTGAGCACAGGACCAATACTCTCCGGCTGTGGTAGCACGATGATGGACCGGAAGCTTGCGTACATATATATTCAAGTTCAACTTTGGATATTTGAGGCTCCTGAGGCCTCTTTTTTTCGGGGGACTCCTTCAAGTCCCTTTCATCTGACAAATAGTAGTCCATCGAGAAGCGACAGAGGGGCGCATACCAGACTATTATTATGTGCTCGGGGGTACAAAAAAAGTACAGGGGAAAAAATTGTTACATAGTGACCAGTTTCATGTCATCGTTAGCCTGAGATACGTCGTCCCGGATTTGAGAAATCCCTTACTCACTACTGCACACCTTTATTGCCGTGAGCAAGGACGTTGCTCACCACGAGCGTATGCATATGCACATAGGACGCTCTCACATGTCATTTCTACTCCACCCCATTCCACATGTATACACAAACACACACACACACACACACACACACACACTCATACAAACTTCACAATTATATAGACTTTCCTACAAAGTGTGTACAACTCTGCGCGCCAAATGTCTCTGCCATCATGTGTAGTGTACTGAGTAGTAAGTTGGTGATATCCACGACGATTTGTGATATGGTTTACGAACTTAAAGTAAATTATACTTCAGGACAGAAAGAGACTCTCACTATATTACACATAGAGAATGAGTGACCCTTCCACTCCGCATTCATCTCTCTATATATTACCTGTGAGAGTGCGGGCCATTGTTATGACTACTTTGAGAGCCGGACAGGGATATTATTATATGGATGGATAATATGCGACAGGTTCTTTGTGCTCAATAGGAGAACACTACCACCACCATTCACCTTACAAGGATACGATACGAGTGTCAAGTCCACTTGTACTACGGCTACGGCCACTACCCAATACTACTACTACTACTACTACTACTACTGCCACTACTACTACAACACTACTACTCTATGCATACACACAGTGCCGGTGATACAACCGCTCTTGCTTTCCTGTCAACGCGGTCACAATCAACTGGCCACATCTGAATGAAGCTCATTATGCAATCATTTCCAACCGCCGCCGTATATGAACAGAGGAGCTTGGGGATAGGGAGAGAGTTTGAGAGCCACATAATAATTCTTGTTCAGAGACTAATGAAAACAATCCAATGGCTTTTTTTGCCCCCCACAACAACAACAACAGCAGCAGCAGCAGCAACAACAACAACATCCTCCTCTCCCCATGCGCACTGACTGGACAACTGGCGACCAGGATTCGTCTCATCTGTACCAGTTCTGCTACAGTAAACAGGGACGACAACAAGAGCAACAGCTACAACGTGCGGAGCAGTAGCAGCAGCTCGCACTAGAAGTAATGCAGGTGGAACGAGTTCACATAACTTTCAACACACACAAAACACATACACACACACACACACACAAACACACACACACACGCAAACACACAACCACACACACACACACACACCGTATCCTATTGGCATCACAACTCGCATATCCCTCTTTCATTGGACATTTACGTGTGAGGAATTCCCTGGAAAGCGAGTGTTGTTGGTGGTTGGGAGTTGGCGGCGGCAACAAGTTTACACCATCCCGTTCGAGGAACTTGGAGGAGCAAGTGGAATTTTAGATGAGAAAGGGGGACAGAGAGTACTATAGGCAGAGCGGAATGGAAGCACGTCGGAGGAGCCAGAGAGGATTTAATTTCCAGGAAATTACCGCTTCACCGGCACAAAAGGGAGGTCAGCTTCAGCTCACTCTGGTTCGGTGAAAAAACCAAAGTTTCCATCACATTCTTTCCAGGAGAGGCGCGGAAAATGCGCGCATTGGAATCCAACCTTCGTGACGACAAATGCCCACAAACTCGCATGCGCAGGGCTCACAAGTACGTGAAATCGCAAGTACGCACATCCAAATGCAACACCAACATGTAAAGATCCAATCACACACACACACGCACACGCACACACACACGCACACGCACACACACACGCACACACACACGCACACATACACACACACACGCACACACACACATACACACACACACACGGTGAACACATGTCATTTACGTGCACAATTAACAAGACTGAATCACCTCAATTATCACCTGTGGGAGACTATCTGAGCTGTTGCAATAAGTTGGAAACCTGATGATGATGACTGTGCTCGTTATGTCATGTGAAAATGCATCCTATGTAAAATCACTAATATGCATGATCTTCCCATCTAACAGATTAGTCATCCGCCCAGATGACACGACCTGACACCGTCCACGCCACATATAACTTGACTAACAAGATGCAATTATTTTAAAAAAAAAAAACTAATTCCCTAATAAATTCCCTTTCAAAAAGGCTCCATAATATGTCAGGGGATTCCCTCAAGGCCAAACATATTAAACACACTTTTCCCCATGATGATGAGCGGATGCCAATTCCAAGTTAAATGTACTAAAACAAGTGCACACACGGGACATTCCCCAGGGCAAACATATGTACACACACACACAAGAATAACAGGAGGAGGAGGAGGAGGAGACTGGTTCGAACTTGTCCTGGGCATCATTGACGACACAATGATGTGAGGGATTAGACGGAAATTGTGGCGGAGAATACTATGTATCCCCTCACAGAGTGAGTCCCGTGTACACACACACACACACACACACACACACGTTCCTGACAGGATGATTACTGCCGAGGGGAGGGACATAGTAGATGGAGCCGTGGCATTGCGGTGATGCAAGTTTTTCTCCCTTGTTATTAACATGGATCGACATGTGAGTATACGGCGGCGGAGCGCCTTCGGCCGAGGAAATTACAATGGGGACGGCTTCAAATGTATAATGTACCAACAGGCAAAAGCGAGAGGAATCTTTAACTCTTTCTCTCTCTCTCTATCTCTCTCTCTCTCAGTCAGTGGGCACAACTACGTGATCTGATCAGTCAACGTCGTCAACCAACTTCACATATATTACCATTACCAACACATCCACGGGACAGGATATGGCTAAATTCCATGCGAACAAGAGTCAATGGTTACGAAACATATTGAGTGGACGCGGCTGGAACCTTAAGTCTGTATCATTCCCGTGTGTGACTAAGGCTCTCTCTGTCTCTTTCTCTCAGTCAGCCAGTCAGTCCGTCAGTCTTTGTAAGGGTAATTGAAGGATGCTCGTGTTAAATTACAAGCGTATTTTACGTTTCTAATCAACTGATTAATAGCTTGTCAATCATGGAACACACTGGGATATAACCAATGGCTCTCACGCATCAGACCTTGATCCACCCTCTACGTCTTCACCAATTTCCGTCTCATTACTCCGACTCGCAGTCTCACAAAAACAACAACAACAACAACAACATCGCAGTGAGAACCTGAACCTGACCGAGGTAGAACCCATGC
>WJFA01000930.1:0-2500 GCA_009870155.1 Pseudobourletiella spinata | reverse complement strand
TCGATCCCAGTAGTGTGAATCCTTTGCGAATCGCAAGGGTAAATTTACAGCGGAGCGAACCCTTGGTTTTAGTATACATGATTTCTTGTGCCAAGGGTACTGGACAGATGCTTACACATGGGAGCCAAATGTGACTGATCCTGAGGGAGGCAGGCAAGGAAGGGTATGATGGTACTTCCATACGATGCGGACCGCTTCTGGCCAAGTTGGCACCGATCATGATGGGGTTAGCTTCATGGAAGGGATCAGCATGTCCTGCGGGACAGGAAGTTGTAATTGGAGTCGCATGCTTTTAATCCAATCCCACTCGGTACAATGCCGCGCAACCAGAGGACGACGGGGAATTATTTGGTTGGAGAGTACAAAAAAAAAGAAGAAGAAACAAGAATCTTTCCGATCCGCCATGTTTTACATCATTACATCATATTACACAATGGAGAAGGGCTCATATGTACGGAGTCCCCTTGGAGGCCCATGAGCTCCACCAGAGTGTATCAAAACATCCAGAGGGAACTTGCCGCTGAGACGTTAGTGTATACACCAAATGAATTGAGAGGGGACTTAAGGGCCGACTCCTGAATCATTGTCCTTTTCTCTCTCGCACTCCGAAAAATCAGTAATCTGTGTCAAATTCACTACGGGGCTGATGAGAGGCGTAGCGGGAAAAATGATGATGATAATTATGGAGTGTGATGATGGTACATTTCAAGGCTTCAGTAATAGCTACCGCCGACATGGCTTCAGCATATTAGACTCCTGCACTAACACAGGCATAGGAGCACATGCAGTATGAGGCATCNCACATATAGACACACACATACGCACACACCGCAAACAGACACAAATAGGAACACACCCCACGCATACGAGTAGACACATCCCCACACGCACCAAGGCACGCACATACGCGTACACACCCACGCGCGCATACGCATGCGCATGCACACCTGCGAGCACAGAAAATTTTACACTCAGCATTGTACACAGCCGTGAACTGCGGTCAGGACACACACTGCCGGGTCCAGACACTCACAGCACAGAAAGGCCGTGGAAAGACGGAGCGAAGTCCTGGAACAAATTGCTCCTTTTTACATATGAATTCCCCGCGGTTGGTTGAACAGCGCAATGCCCACCAACTCCCTCGTATTACGTGCCTCCAATTTTCCATCGTGGTCGTTTCGGCCGTCCCTTTATTACATCAAAAACCTGGTAGTAGTAAGTAGTAAACTAACTATTCACATTCACCCTCATCATCATCATCACCACGTCGTCGTCGTCATCATCATCATCATCATCATCATCATCTTGTAAGACGGCAAAGTATTTTCGACTGCCTTCACCACACATTATCCTTCCACACTAAAATCTTCTCTTCGTTTTTTCCCCCTTTGCTTTTCACAGACAGACACAGGAGAGCTGGAGGAAGACAAAGAGAGAAACCTCTCCAACTCGTTCCTTTCCGTCTCAAGTGAAAGGTTGACGAGGTGTGAGGGGAGTGTAGAGGAAAAAATTGGGTAAGGAGCAGGAGACGAAGAAGAAGAAGAAGAAGAAGAAGAAGAAGAAGAAGATGAAGAAGAGGATAAAAAATCCAAGATTTTTGGTACTCCAAAGTTTTTCAAGCGGAACTCAAAGGTCTGTGGAGGCCACGGTGAGCGACGATGATTATATCTAGTCTATTTATGTGTTCAACTCCGTTGCGGCCTGCGCGTAGCTGCTATGCTAAAAAACTATATACGACAAAACAGGAGCCTCGGCAATCTTTCAGACAGCTCCAAATCCAACAACGCATACTTGACCATACGGTAATGTGATGCAGGGTGTCCCAAAACTTTACGTACACCTTCCACTCCGGCTAAAACCAGCCGAACACCTCATTAGTTAGAAAAATACTTTTTAACCTCAGCAGGTTTAGCAGGATGATGCAAAATACGTTCAATTTTTTTTCCTTTTATTTATTTAATTTTAAATTTTTTTGTTTCGAAATTGGGCGGAACGATGCCGGATTTCGAAGTGTTTTAACGTGGGCGCTAACGGTGACTTTAAGTCTGCGCAGTTCAACCACGGGTTGACACACCCACATACACACAATGATAAATTACGGCCTACTACAGACTACACAGGAGTGGACGAGACGTTGGGACTTGCTAGCAAAATTAACATTTGGGGGGTAATGATGGGAATGTGACCTTGACCGACCTCACGGGTATTGAATGCCAATGATAAAATCATTGTCACCAGTGCGAGCCTGCGAGCGTTTAGATTATGACAATCGTCCCGATATTTTGGGACACCCTGTACATGTGGACAGTTTTATAGTGGAACATTTAACCAACCATCCATCCCGACCATGACAGCGTCGTTGTCTTGAGGACGCTTTGCCTCATACATGAGCCACTGAGAAATCTCCATAATGATCATCATCATCATCATCATCATCATCATCGTCACCGCTCCGTTTCCTCCAAAAAAAACCTTAAAATTATTCCCGCCTCTTTCCTCC
>WJFA01000929.1:0-26905 GCA_009870155.1 Pseudobourletiella spinata | reverse complement strand
CCACTGTTCAAACTCGTAAAGTCTAGTAATGCTAGCACTGCTGCTGGTACGACGACTTCCACGGGGTAGTTCCACCGCGAATGGCGGCAGTAGTAGTAGTGGTAGTAGCAGTAGTAGCAGTAGTAATAGTAGTAGTAGTAGTAGTAGTAGTAGTAGTAGTAAGGTTACAGAGATGGATGAGACATTTTGTTGGCAACTGTCGTTGTTCTGTGAGGACAAAGCTTGCCTCCTGTCCTCCTACCGTCTATCTCTCTGCAGGGTACATGGAGTTTGGATTTAATCAAAAGCCTTGTACCCTATTCATCTTCTCCGCTTACGCTAATAAATTCTCCCATTTAATAAATTCCGCGGGCTCGTCCGGCGCGTTTCCTGTGAAAAGGCATGAATTTCTCTCACCCTTCCCCTCTCTCCGCAACCTCGTTTGTTCCCATTGCATTGCATTGGCTCCTGCATAGTCAGAGGATTTTGACTCCCCGCTCCCCATCCCTCACATTATCACGGCACATTCACCACTGCTATGCCAGTAGTCAGGTGAGCTGGAACTGGGACGGTGTGAACTCATGCGGGAGGCAAGGGTCAACATGAACAGAGAGCTGGGAAGGGTAGTACGTTGTATGCTCGCTTATGGCGGTGCACTAGTACACCGTGATTCAGCAGCGTAGCAGAATATTCCACATTCAACAGAGCGAGAGAGAGAGAATCGATAAAGTTACGTCTAAATTATTCACGCCGTCTCCATTGACAATGGAAAGTAAATGGGGAGTGGACACGTGTGGGTTTGTGTGCGTGTGTGTGTGTGTGCCGTGCCGTGCCGTGCCGTGGTGACGATGGGTAGTACAGAGCACACCTCACGTTCTTCTATGTTACCCACGTAGCCACCGATCGTCATCGATCGCCAGCTCCGACAACTTTGATAGCTCCATATAAGCTCCAATAAGTTATCACTCAATCCCATCATTGGTTTTTACATTGCGGCAACCCCCTATAGCGGCTCTGGCGAACATAGTAATCTGGCTAAGAACGTCTCAACGTCAACATCCTTCCGTCCAAGTCTCTTACCGTGTAAGTTGGAGACCTCGAAATTTTTGTTTTGTACAGTCACATCCTCGGATCCTGCTACTGGAGGCCGTTGTAAAGAGGCTTTTGCTGTACACCTTTATTGTACTCTCGGAGTGGCCCATGGCTTCCTATGAGGCCTTTGGCTCCGGGTCGGGGAATCCAGCCCGAAAAATCCTTTCGATCGTCCCCGTGTCCTCAAAGGTCAAAATGTGCCGTTGTAAATTATTACACGGGCTAGCTCTGTAGCTCCAGCGTGTGCAAAGGTGACGGGGGTCCCTCATAAAGACGCGCGTCGCGGAGGAGCTACATAAAAAACTCCTCCTCCAAAGGTGGGGCTAAAGTTATGAACATGATTTGAGTTGAGCTCACTTCAATCGCCCCTCCGGACTGGACTACATCGCCGTGAGGGAGCTTGGGGTTGTAGGCAGGTGGGTTAGGTTTCCGGGAATACCCGGAGCAAACGCAAGATTTCCTCCACGCGTCTTCTGGAACAGGATAATTAATTGCCAAGTCGGGATCATTTATCCGGAATTGGTGAACTGGAGTTGGTGAGTGTATGCACGTGGGCGTGTGACTCTGTGTGCCAGAGTAGGTGGAGGAAAATTATGGGTCTGCTATGGGATTGTAATGGATGCGATAAGACTGGTTACAAATATTAGTTAGACCACTGCTGTAGTGTCCATGCATGTGTGTGTGTGTGTGTGTGTGTGTGTGTGTGTGTGTGTATGTGTGTGTGTATGTGTCTGCGTGTGCGACTCCGGACTTGGGCAGGGTCATTTGGTACTGCCATTCCCAAGGAATTGGACTCCTGATATGCTATGCTCCGAACCCTCTGCTGCCGCTGACTTTTGGAATGCTCCATCCCGCAGTATTTTCACGAATAACTCTTTCTCTCCCCCCCAGTTTCCTTATTCCAGTCAGGAGCATAGAGACAACCATGCGAGGAGCCATAGAGTTTATGGATGTTGTGTGAGCATAGACTTGCATACGTGTGTGACTCCGTATGTGGGTGTGTGTGTGAAAGTGTACGTCTATTTGTGTGTGTGTGTGTGTGTGTGTGTGTGAGTGTGTGTGTGTGTGAGTGAGCGTATGTGTCTGCGTGCATGCGGTGTCTATGTGGTTGAGCCGGACCAGTTGAAGTATTTTTATGGTCTGCGAGGTTTTTTTGTGGATTAGGAAAACGCTTCCGGGTAAGAAGAGCTATTTCCATTGCCCAACTCAGTGTATACATGACATGAGGCTATTCTATTACCCTTTCCAGGACTCTTCACGGACAAGCACAAAAGAAAATGAAGCTCATACTGTCTTACTGCTTCGTTATTCTTTGCTTTCTCTCTTTCTCTTCAACTCGTTCTCACTCCCTCGCTCTCTCTTTCTTTCTCTCTCCGTCTTGATCCTCACAGTGCTCTCCCTCCAGACGTTTGCCTACCCACCGCACAGACGTACACACTCACACACACACACGCACACACACAGGCTTTTATTTCCTCTCGTGAAAAAGATTGCTTTTCTTTCTCCGTCTTGGTCGTCTCTTTTCTTCAACGCCGCCGCCGCCACCATGAGACTTTCTGTCTCTATCTCTACTATACTCTCCTCTCCTCCACATCTCTCCTCGAGCTTCCATTCACCCACCATTGGTCTTTGTCGTGTACCTTCCCATGTTTCCCACTTGCTTTTTCGTGGCGGCGCCTTCGCGAAGCGCTCAATAATATCCCACTCTGGCGTCCCATGCCTCTCCGGTCCGTAGGCTACCCCTGTGACGTACTGTGGGAGTGGAGCCATGACGCGGATGGGCTCCCTCACAGTCACAATAGTACCACATATACTACAATATATTACGGGAGTTTCGGGATGAGGCGCATCGTGGAAAGGGAACTGACGATATATATATATATATATATGGTTGTGCTAAAAGTATTAGCTTCGTTTCAATCCCACATGATACATATGACAATGTACAAGTGAACGGCGAGGGGATGCGGGAGGAGGGAAGATGGTGCCAGTAGTGACCATTTCCTTGCCATCCTGATGAGCGTAACGGCTAACTGCCCTTGTCTAACGAAATTTTCTCGTTTGGGTCATCCCTTGGGCGTGACTTTACCGCAGCTGGCACTGCTGTAAGCGTGCATGTATGTATGCATAGAGACGAGAGGGAATGGAGACTTATCTATGCCTTTTCGGGCGGGAGGCGGGAGATTTGAAATGTATACAATCCCATCCCAATCCGTCTGTCCCGCGTTTATGCTCCGTATGCTATTCTCCTGCTGACCATTGTCAAGCCTTCGTTCCCTTGTTTGGGCTGCAAGCTTTTCCGAATTTTGTTGGCAATATTACCCGTCTGTGAGGGGATTTTATCAATTGGAAGTGCCTGTGTGTGTGTGTATGTGTATCGGACGGGGTGCCGTGGGAGGTAGGAATTGGTTGCACTTAAGGAAATGAGTTGGTGTTTGCGGGAACGGCGTGGTGGGGGCCATGAAAGGCGGTTGGGCAAAGTTCGGATCTATACGAGTGATGAGTACTGAAAGACGCATTAGCTCGAATGAAGCTTTTAAGCACTGCGTCAAAGTCATCAGTTGGGGAGGAGGAGAGGTAGCATGATAGCATATAGTTTAAGTGTGTCTCGGTGAGGAAGTTTGTTGGATTTTG
The DNA here is from genome assembly GCA_009870155.1 of Pseudobourletiella spinata. Taxonomy (NCBI): domain Eukaryota; kingdom Metazoa; phylum Arthropoda; class Collembola; order Symphypleona; family Bourletiellidae; genus Pseudobourletiella; species Pseudobourletiella spinata. The sequence continues at coordinate 23,200 of WJFA01000929.1, read as the reverse complement.
TGTGCGCAACAGACTTATTTTGGAAAAACAAAGGCTTGACTTTTGAGAACTCTCCGGTCGGGGGCTGGCTAAAAGTTTCACGTCTCCATTATGGGCCATAGTTGTACTTGTGTCCTGTGCAATTTTTAATATTCCTGACTCCAGTTCATTAGCGGAGCAGCGGGTAGGGGGGAAGTTTAAAAAGGAAGGCAGGAGGACTACTGGTTGACAAGGCTAATGTACTTACTCTCGTCTCATCCTGGGTTAACGAGAAAGAAGGAACTGGAGCGCGGAGCTCTCGTGTGTATAAGAAGATAAGGCAGAGGAACATCTGGAGTTGTGGAGTATCTCTCTATCTCTCTCTATATCCCACTCTTCCTCGCCATGTCTGTGTGATGATGAGAGTTTTTAGGATGAGGGAGAGCCAGAGATGAAAACTAGATTAGTGGAAGCCTGAAGACAGACGCTCGTGCTTATTGTAGAGACCATAGGGAAAATAACCGTGTGTGTGTGTATATATATATATATAAATGCGTGGGTAGACTAAGGATACGATTGTGGTTGTGCCGATAGTATAGGTCTCCGACTATGCCCAGATAGTTACACTATACACTCTACGTGTCTGTATAGCTAAAACTAAAGGACGGGCGAGTTGGGAAGATGGCTTGGCTATTTTTTAATGGAGTCAATTAGTGAGACATTTCGCTGATGAGCTCGCATTAATTTCAGTTCCCTTTGATTCTCTGCTCCACATAATTATATCATGGCCCTAACTCTCGGCGTATTCCAACCATGGGAATATAAACGAGATTTTAATTCTAAAAGGGACGGAGCAAGTGTGTTGGGATGTGTCTGCGCCTCGTCCGGTTGACTGTGAGAGTCTCAAAGTGTGTGGAATGGAGGAGGTAGAGCGGAGGATTTTTTCGGGACTGGGGGAAGCGGAGAGTGGATTTTATATAATTTAATGTAACTGTGGCTTAATGTGGATTTTTAGTCTCTCCTTTAAATTTTACAGAGTTCAAAATCTTGCGCACTTTCCCGAGTCTGGGGAGAGCGCGAGGGAGAGAGAGAGTGTGTGTGTGTGATGTTTTGAGTCGTCGTAGTAGTCGTCGTGTGAAGTAAAATGAAAGAACAGCAGTGTAGATATGTGAGTCGGCGAAAGAGGCCGATGTCTTATATGTGAATGGGATGAGCTGGTGTATGTAAATAGGCTCGACTTGTTAGATTTACTTAACATATGTGCTGAGCAAGCGGGTGAAATATTTTTAGATACAGAGATTTCCTCAGTTTTTCCGTCCTGCGTTAGTGTAGCCAGACGTAAATGTGTGTGTGTGTGTGTGTGTTTGTGTGTGTGTGCCTGCGTGTGTCTATGCTTATGTTTGAGAGAGAGGCAGAGAATGTGAGGTTGTGGGGTTGTTCACCAGTTTACAGCTCCCATTGACTTCCTGTTGAAGCTCTGCGAGAGCAGTGTGGCAGCGTCAGCTGACATTAGTTTTCATCCGAACCCCCCTTATTTTCATGGTTGTGCGAGTGGGGAACATGGGTCTTTTCAGAGGATTTTTTCAATTAAGCTGCGCACCAGGTAGTAGTATTGGAAGTCGTAGCCGGGGTCGTAGTAACGCGGGAGCCGTCGTTCCGTCAATACGAGTTCCCCTCACCGCTACTGCTACTCGTGTTTGGCGGTTCAAATTGTTGACGGCGACAAGTGACACCGTCCGACTGCTCTACCACTTGGTACACGGTAATTAGTAGTGGTGGTGCGGGAGGAAGGACATTTCGGTAGGATTCGGCCCCTGCTGTACCTGTACAGTGTCAAGTTTGTGTGGGCGGGGTTAGAAATATATTTGAAAATGGATCTCCTACTGCTCAGTGTCGTTATCATAAGCATCCTGGCGGGCCTCATGTTTTGCCTGTACATCCTCGTGCTGAGGGAGTACTGCCTTCATGCTCAGTTGGATGCTGCCGAGCCGATCGATCCGGCGGAGGGCGGCGGAAATAATTAAATCAAAATCATGTGACCCTCTGACGTGGCAGTACTCATGTCCACCCGGAACTCTCTGTTGTTCTCTTGACTGCCTCCAGGTGCGTACAATGTTGGTTCAAAGTGGCAGTAACAGGAACCATTATCAAGCGGAGGTGAACAGTTCCTCGTCGGCTCTCCAGTCCAGCCCCACCGTTCAGCCTCTTCGAAGGTGGGTAATGTCGTGACCATTTGAAATTTATTCTTTTTGCAAATTATTAACTCTGTCCGCTCTGGGTGGGAGGAGTCTTCCTCACCAGGTGGACCCATATCCAAATATCTATGGTATTTCCCTAATTTCAGCTCCCCCAAATTCCCAGGTTTATGCAGCCTCACTGGAGTCGTCATCATCATAATAATAATAATAATGCTTCGGGCCGATGGTCTTGGTGGGATGGCAGTGTGTGGCTCTGTGGTGGAGGAGTCGGCGAGTCGGAAAATATCCTCTTAATTATTTCCTCGAAGGTCCGACTTCCTCCCAACCCTCATTCACTGACTCTGCGGCAGTCTGTCTGGAAGGGGACTAAAATCCCGAGGCAAATGGTCGCCGAAACGACTCCAGACACTATGTAGTAGTAGTAGTAGTCACCACGGCAGCCACATTGTACAGTGTGGCTTTAAAGAAATTAGAAGGGAAAATTCCCAGTCCGCATCCCCCCGCGGAACTGCCGTCACTGCCATCCACACCAGACGAGTATTCTTATGGCTCGGAGCATACTATATGATCCGCCCCTTGAGACGGGAATTGTTAGAGTGAATCTAATTTTTTTCCCCTGTTATACTTATTCCAGCCCCGCCGGTCATCCTCAACTGTGGAATAACATTCTGAGCAGCAGCAGCACCACCACCACCACCACCGCCATCACCACCAATAGCGGCACAGTCATCAGTCAGATCAGCAACTCCGCTCTGAGCCCTCTGCCCAACCCCAGTTCCCCACCCGCGGAAATTGATAGTTTCAACAATAACAATAGTAATAATAATAACTTGAATACTAGCGGTGGCCCCAACAATAACACAAACTCAGCCGAGAGCACCTACGCGGCTCCAGACAGTCCTCCCTGTAATGACAATGAATGCTCCAGTGTGTTCCTCAGTGAAGTTGATCTCGTGGCAAGTGTGAATATAAGCCTACTGAAGAAAGGAAATCACCCAGCCCACAGTCACTCGCCGACCGCGAGTGCTCTACACTCCAGCTCCCATCGCTCATCCACACTCGTCACCACTTCGTCAACCGTCGTCGGTCCCACTGTCGCCTCCAGTGCTGCTCCGTCTGCTCTCCTCGGGGCGAGCGGATTAGCAGGGGGATCAGGAGTCAGCTTACCTGCCACTGGCTTCCCAGGCGTCGGCAGCAGCAGCAACAACAACAATAACAACAACAACACCAGCAGCAGCAGCAGTGACGACGCCAGGAAAGTTGGAAGTTACTTCACGGCTGACAAAATGTCCGACGCATACTTGTCCGGCGTCAAGCCCGAGTCGCTAAAGAACAACAATAACAACTTGAGACAAGGGCCACTGTCAGCCCCCAACACTCCGGAGACGATGAGGAAACATCAGATGCTCCTCCGCCGAGACCTCCCCATCATAAGTCATTCCATGTACGTCCCCCACGTCTCCGCCAAGAAGGAGAAAATGGAGTTCAATCAAATGATGATGAAAATGAATGAACGGGATCGTCCCCTCTCCTACCACGGACGGTCCAGCGAATCCAATTCATCCCCGTGCATTCTATCCGGACCTGTCAATAAGAGACATGTGGGCGGTGGATCTTCGTCGGCGGCTCGCACCCGCAAAGAGGCGGCGATGCTCAACCGACGCTCCATGCCTAGCCCTTATCTCGAGAATCGGTTCCGAGAAAAATTTGGTGAGTTCTCCATCTCCAGCTCTCACTCTCTCTCTCTCACTCTCCTTCTCTTCCCACTCCTCTATATCTCTTCCAGCCCAGCCCTCCCACCAATTACAATCTGTCCGTGTGGGAAATGGTTCCCAAATTCAAGTCATAAATAACAATTCTTCTGCTCTACTGTCTCCTTTCAAATGGAACAGGAACATCACATATAACCCTGCCACACACACACACGCACACATGTACACACAAACGAGCACACATACACACACATGCGCTCACACAAACACACACACATGCGCTCACACAAACACACACACATGCGCTCACACAAACACACATCTTCACATTGGCCAACTCACACGAATCTCTCCCTGGCCCGCCGAGAGGCGGGTCTCGTCCGTTTATGATCAGTGATAATAGGAGTGAGTGTGTGTTTTTCTTTCCATCTCACAGACGTCTCAGCGCTGGATACAAACTTACCCAGAATAGATTTGGAGGCGATCGAAAACCATTTACGTCTTGCGCGGGAGGAGGAACGGAAGGTAAACCTCTTAGTTTTATCGCCCTATTTACTCTCCCTCGTTCTCTCTCTCCCTTTCTTTGCCCCCGGTTAACTTCCATTTCCCTTGAAGAACGTCCTGCGGTTGAGGGACAGGACAATGACTCAGTCAGGCGGGGCACCTCTATCATGCCATCGTACCATTACCTCCACCCGCCTGTCCCCTCCACAATAGTTCTCACCCTGACCTATGATGCTCTGTCTTAACCTCCCTCCTCCACGAACGAGCCAGTCCAGGACGAGCCTAATTGTTCGTACTATAGTGACCAATACGACCACTGCAAGACGACCTCTCCTCATGTCTTTCCAAACTCTCATAAGGTTGCTACTACTTCCACTCTCTGCGGAGCCTCCGCCATCATAATAAACCCACTCTTCACGTGCTGGTCATGATAGCTGTGGTGTAGTAGTGTAGCAATACTGTAGCTATTGGGATGAACGTGGAAACCGCGGCGGCGGAGGCCTTGTCCCTACTTTATCGAAGGAGCATAATAGAGGGTGTGCGTGTGTTGTTGGAACGTGTGTGTGTGTGTATTGTTGGAACGTGTGTGTGTGTGTATGCCATACAGTACAGTACAGTGTTGAGAAAGTCTTTGTGGGTACATCCACGTTGTTGTTGTTTCTGCTGCTGCTGCTGCTGTTGTTTTTCCACAAGAATTTCTCGTGGTTTGACACAAGAGGCTCCGTGTGAAGCGAGACAGCCTGAGGATCCGCTTTCATATCAAATGTTCACAAATCCGTCTGTGTGATTAGGAGTGTTTGGAGTCCATGCTTTGGTGATAATTGCACATATGTTTCAGTTCATTCCGATTTTTTGTTCACTCGGCTCCTCGGCTTTGTGGAGACGACGTAAATGACGACGACGATGGCTACGTCTAAAGTAACGGCGGCCAGAGCGAGGAAGAAATCGAGGGATTCGCACATTTTTTCCCCCTCTCTCACAGCCGCCCTCCTGGTGGTGCGGACTCTGCGGCTGCTGGAACGACTCGCTGTGCTGATCCTTGTCTCTATACGGCTCACCACCGTCTCGTCCATCCCCATGCTATTAGTGTGTCTACCCACCAGACATTTGTGGAGGGATTTTTGTGAAGGAAATACGAATGGTCTTTCTTCCCCCTCTTGGATATGATAAATTACAGTATAGCATAGATACAAGTATAATACGGAGTCACAGTGGACGGCTACTCTTTCAGCTTGATGCTCCGTGTAGCAAAGTTTGAAAGAGGATCCTCGTTTGAGCAGTTCCAAGGCATCATCATTATCACCACCACCACCACCAACTCCACCGTCATCGCCTTGGTCTTACAGTATAGTGGTTGTAGCAGTAAGTGTGGAGTAAGGATCTTCTCCTTCTCGGGAGCGACTCTGTGTATTTCATTTAAACTTTTTCATCATCATCAACATCCACATGAATGATAGAGGAGATAATTACAGTGCATAAGTACAATGGTCTTGCATTTTCTGGATGACGGGGATGAAGTGATGTGATGTGAACCAACGCCGCGGAGGCTGCCATCCATGTGGTATTCGTTATGGTCTATTACTCGACCATTCCATTAGATTTCTAGTGTGGCATAAAAATTTCCCTTTTCTCTGTATGCCCTTCTATTCTCTGTCTCTCTCACATATCAGGCACATATTGAGAGAGCGGATCCGCTGTAGTCATGTAATAGGAGTATATAGCTATGGTATCAAGTGGAGGCAGTGTGTGATGGTAGTAGTAGTAGTAGTAGTGGTGTGAGCATGGTTGTGACGACGACGGTGGCGGCGAGAAAAGTGGATATGGAATTACTGTGGACACGTTATTAGACGCACACACGTACACACATGCACGCGCAAGCACACGTTAACTGACATAGGAAGTTTCTATCTCGTGAGCTTGCATGGGGAAATGCTATTTTGACCGTCCCCATGTGTAAATCTGGGTGGATTTGAGAGCTGAATGTTGCGGGTGGGTACGTTGTTGGATGTTGTTGTTGTTGTTATAGGATCATGTTCATGTGGCACACTACTGCTACCGCCTCATATCTCGCTCACTCACAGTAGTGAGAGTCCACGTAACTCCTCCAACAGTCGTTGTGAATTTGTCCCGCACACATACACACACACATTCAACCTGTATAAAACAGAGTGGATTTAGATTCTTGGTGGATGAAAGGTTTTTTGGTGGAGGGTACAGAGCAAAAACTCTAGGTTTCCCCCATTCTGCAAGGCTTTAAGTGCATATCTTACGTCAGAGTGAGAAGGGATTAGTTAGAAGGACTCAGACTACACCTGTACTTTCATATGTATATATATATATACATATATGTATATGCATAAGGGAACGGTCCGCACGAGGTGTGCATAGTGCAAGTTGCCAATGGAAAAAGTGAATGACGGAGAATGACACGGAATATCGTCGTTAGCAGATAACTTTTGCCTCTTGGAAGGGAAACTCCTGTCATCGGCTAATTCCTATACTATACGCCAGCCGTTCCCAACTTGTTGTTGTTGTTGTTGCTGTTGTTGTAAAATTATATTGGCGGCGGTGTGTGATCGTGAATGTGTGGTGGGGAAGCGGAAGCGGGTTTGCAGATCCGAGGCCTTATCTCGCCGCCGCTATTGTTTTCGCCCTGCATTAGGACTTATAGTGTGCACACGGGGTGTGTGGAGTGGTGTATTTTTGACGCACACGGGGAGTGTACATAATAGAGTGCGCGGGCAAGATGTTCATGCGGTACAATTTGGACCCGAAATATCGTCATTACAAGAAGGATTCCCGATTCATTTCGGACCTGTACACCATCACATATGATACGGGGGAGATACAGGATAATAATAACCACCACCTGACGGTAATATTAACAGGGAATTTGTTGCTATTATTATGATTATTTGTATTATCCACCACCCGCTTCCGAGTCTCGCTCTCCTTTAAACGCTTGTGTGTATATAAGTTGTGAAATGTTCTGGTCCCACTTTTTGCGCCGTCGGAGTATAGTTTCCATCTGCCTCATCACATCTCTGTCATCTGCTGCTGGAATTCATATCCCGCCCCGCCCCCCTTACTGAGACAGAGAGAGAGAGTCATTGTTAAATGTGGACTATTTCTTCTTGAAATTCCCTCCATGCTGGTAGTGATAATAATAATAATAATAATAATAATACAAGTTTTTCACCCGGGCGGAGTCGATTAATTTTGGCGGCCTCCTAATATGCCCTCCACATATCCCACGGCATAGTGGCGTAGCTCCGGAGTCTGTGGCGGAGGTTGAGATTGGAATTTCGTCTCCATTTCCAGATGGCTCATCATAAATTGGACGATGACATGAAAGGAATGATCATAAGCTGCAGACTGGAAACGTATCTCGTTATGCCCGATATGTGACGCTCGTGGTGGGTGGGTGGTTGATTCCATGTGACAGGATGCTCGCTGCTCTACCAATATAAATTCCAGTGGAACTTTCCCATGTTATTTGCAACGTGCATGTGTGGAACTTGATGTTCCACTCCGTGTGAGCGGATATTTTGTGTTTCTTGGGTTTGGGTTGTGCAGGGAGGCGGCTGGTGGAACTTTATGAATCTTCCATGCATTTCTCTCAACTCCGTTCCTCTCACTGGGCGAAATGTTCTTCGAAATCTGAACTTGAAAAATCTCCATATTCCTTTTTCCGAACTTTTCTTCCGACACATTACACACACACACACACACACACAGAGCTTTTGGAGGAAGGGCAAGGACAAAGTTGATCTCGGATTTCAACTTTTATTATTTCTTTGAACATGAGTAGTGTGTGGTATTGGTGGGGAGGAGTGTCAGGATTGATTTGATTCCAGTTCAGGGTAGCATGGTGTGTGCCTATGCCGGTCGGTCTGCATGCGCGTGTTGAGGACACCTCCCCCGACCGCACTTGAAGGGCAAGGGTCATTGCCTCGAGAATACCCTCAAGGGATTTCCAAGGTACAGAAAGGAATCCAAGCATGATGTGCGGGAGCATTAGCTCTGGTCAGGTGACTCCATATGATATAGGCAGTTGTGCTGCTGGTACACTTGAGTAGGCTTCTCAAAAGAGACCATGTTTGGCTGAGTGAGTGAGTGAGTGAGGGAGTGAGTAAAAAATGAGGCACTTGGTTGAAAAAGTTTTGATGTAATACCCTTGTGCACCACATTTAGAAATTTGCTCTGAAGAGCTTTCAGTTTCCCTCAAAACTTGTATCCGACCAACTTTTTTTTTTCACGAGATGGAGAATGGGAGTAGGATTGTATTGCATTATTATGTAGCTCTCTCCAACTCTCCATGTTGCATTGCGGAATTCCTGGAGTTTCTCGGGGAACTTTCCGGAGAGTCCTGTGCCATTCCTTCAATGTATAAATATAATGTATATGTATATACCTGCATACGCAGTTGTACTGTTGTGAGGCAGGGAAGTGAGAGGGATTCGCAATGACTCCAAAAAGTACATATAATGCCTTTGATGCTTCCTCCCTGTGTCTGTCTGTTCCTCGAGAAAATGAGGGTCAAATCACGTTCTGAGTTGAAGAGCACATGTATGCGTAATGGAACGGATAGGGGGATGGTTCAAGGGCTGCCGGGAAGGCGGTAGGAAATTTCCACAGCAGCCTTGAGGCCACTGTAATATAATGCTCTCTGCTCATGCGGAGCACAAGAAATTGTGTATCATCATGTACACGTATATCTGTACTGTAGCACATATGAAAGCATTGAGTAAGGCGGCAGTCCCGTTGTTGTACACTATGGTCCGTCATATTTGAAAGGACCGCACCAATTTCCCATGCCATGATGGCGGGAATTCCTTTCACTTCTCTCCACACATATGAAATGTAGCCCCGTACAAAATGTATACACAACCCAGAGAAGAGTACAAAAATCTGAAATACCGAGTGTTATTCCGAGCTTAGTATAGTTTTCCACCTCTCCCCCCCCCTCTTTTCTCCTCCTTTTGTATGGAAAAAATTTGATTTATTTTCCTTGTAACAGTAACTGTCGTTCCTCTCCCTTCCATGTGCCAAGAGCCTTTCATAGTGGTAGTAGTAAAGTTGTTGTTGTTGTCGTTGTTGTTGTTGTCATCGTCGTCGTCGTCCCGGTTTTTTCTCAAGTAAAACATTATGATATCATGTTCAGCTCTGTGCTGTCGACGCTCAAGTCTCAGGCCAATAGTCTCAAAGAGTCACTCAGCTCCGACCAGATCCAGGACTTGTCCTCCAGACTCAGAAATAATGTGGTGGAAAAGTCGTCGTTCATAAAAGACAGTTTGACGCAGACACTCCAGCCTTATTTGATCAATAAAGCCCGGGAGGGTGGTCGTAGTGATGGTGGGAGTAGCAGACGAGGAGGAAGAGGTGATGGAGAGGAGCAGGAGGAGACGGGTCGTAGAAAAAATGGCCTTGGTGAAAAAAGTCCGGGTCGGAGGATAAGGACCGGTGGCAGTGCTAATAATAGTGGGAGGAGGGGAAATAATACGGAGGATGGAAGTGACCCGGGTGATGGCGGCGGATGTAGTAGTAGACTACTACCGTTTGTACCTGATTATCCCGAGGAGGAGGGGAGCAACAGCAGTTGTGAAAGAGGCAATCAGAGTGTTCGGGATGACCGTTATCGTTACCGTCGTCCGAATGGTAATGGCAGTACTAATGGGCTGGGACGGACACTTAAGTGGCCCATGTTGGAAAATGGGAGTCGAACCTGGGTCTCGTCCTTGGACGGTGTGAAGTCGCGCTACGGCAGCGGCTGGCAACAGGGAGTCCCCGGTGACGATGAATCATCCGGCTCCAGTGACGAAGATGACAACATTACGGGACGATTTGAGCGTGTCATCTCATCAAGAAGCTCGAAAGTAATGAGATGATTTCCTCTATGCATTTGAGGAGGGAGGAGTGGACCTGGGGAATCCGTCCGGCTAGGAAATTGTTGCTACTTACTACCACCGCTGCGTTGGTTCTCTACCATGTGGGCTTCTGGTGGAGAGGAAATGGTGCTATTTAATTGTGTCATGTGTGTGTGAGTGTGTGTACACGCGTGCATTTAGGTGGATAGGATATTATACTAACCGTGGCTTCTCATTATCGTCGGGATAGTGACGTTGATGTTGATAAGGGATGAGCAGCCTACACATGGTTGTCCCCGTGCTGTATTAGTATGTAGCCTTACGTTAGCACACATAACCTTGCTCGAGGGATGTGAAGGTCTGTTTTATCTAATGGCAGGGGTCAGTGGTAACGAGATGAGCGTGCCTGGCTACTCTGTGTATGGTTTGTACAACTGGGAAAATTCCTTGTGTAAGAAGGTTTCCGTAACGGAGGACTGAGCATGACAGACATTCATGTACGCACTGACATTTCCCCGTTTCCTTGTCCCAAACAAGAAGAGTCATTCCGGCTGAGTCAGGAAGGATTTTCACAAGTTAGATTCCCGGGGAAAAACAGTGCATTAGGCTGGCGAGAGCGGATGTGAGGGGATGATGCTTGTTGCTCGACATAGGGCTCAACTCCATTCGGATCCACTGTTTGGAGGGTAGAGGAGTTCCCTCGGGGAAACACTTTGACAGTAATGCGATGGTAGGACAGGTGTAGGATTACGCAGTGCGTACGGCCCGAGTAGGTCTCTGTGGGAGCTTTTTTGACGGATTCTCCGTGTTGGGAAGGGGTGGTGGTGGTAGTGGGATTTAAATCCGTAGCGGGAATCCGAGCACCGAGCTGAATTTCTGGTTCAATTTTAATTTAAAATCTCCGTGTGCCTAAGAGTTTTCTTTATGATTTTCGCACCGACTGCGACGACGGTACGAGTTGTTAATCTGACTGGTTTCGTGCTTTGCAGAGACGATCTGACAGGGAGGAGATACGGCGAAGACTTGCACTCGAGTCTGAAGATGTCAGCGAGAAACCGAGTGGTCGGAAACCCAGTTTACATTCCCGGCTCCAGTCGAGTAAGACCGTTGTTGGCGTTGATTTGCATTGACGTTGAATCCCATCATTTAGTTGGATGAATTTCACACGTAACAGTCATGTGTAATGGGCCTGAACTAAATTGATAGGCATGAATCTTCAAATTTGTTTCATGAACGAAACAGCATCAGACAGTGAGTCACCGAATTCCGATACGGAAGCAAAACATCAACAACAGCCAGCTAGTCTTCCCCACGTCAAGGTGCGACTCTTTTATGTATTATTATGATCATGATTATATTGTAAACGTACATTTGTCACTATTATTATTCCTTCACGGCTATTCAGGGGGACGCCGTAATGTTGTCAGTTGGGAATTCCTGTGTGAAATAATTTTGCTCGTAGATTATCGCCGTACTCACAGGCGCACGAATTTGTTCATGCTTTATCGACTTTGTCGACGAGCTGAACGGAATTTCGGGTTCGCATGTGCGTATTTCTCTGTGTGTGTGTGTGTGTGTGTTGCGTGTGTGTTCTTGTTATCACGAAAGTTGTGGGATGCGGAAATTTTCATACGGCATGGAGAGCCTTGTTGTTGTTGTTGTTGTTGTTGCCGTTGTCCCATTTTCAATGCAGATGTTGGGGGGTCGCATGGGAAGTGCGGAAGCAAAGCCAGGTTTCACGGGCACATTCACAAGTGCGCGCCGCCTTTGTGAAGTCGAGGAGGCAATAACTCACTCGAAGCCAGGTGCTGCAAATACCGTGACGTATCCCCAGCTATTTCTGTAGATTCCTCACCCTGATTATTAAGAATGATGACGAGGTTGTCCTCGGAACTTTCTGAGGAGAAATCTGCAGAGCTCTCGCTCTCTGCAACCCATATGTACTGGGTGGGGCGTTGGTTTCCTTTGCTATGTGCGGTGGGACTTTCGAAGAGTTAAAATAGTAATACTTTGGAAATCTGTGGGAGGGTGGTTGATTAGTATAAGTGGATGCAGTGGTTCGGAAGACGGGTCTAAATGTAACTTTCTGTGGAACATGTTCTTCCAGGCTCAACCAGTAAACGGGAATGACAGCAACGGGGGCTTACCGGGCGGAGCCCCGGCAGAGGACTTCTATGCACGACAAGCTCGACTCCAAGCTGAGGCTAGACAGGCCCTTTCTCAGGCCAAGGAGATGGCACGCTTACAAATGGCTCAGGTGAATAGGAAATACTTGATTGTTTCTATACTATCAGATCAGCAACTCGTGGTGGGTAAATTTATCATGGTCGTCGTTGTTTGTTTGCAGGAGAGAGAACAACGGCTTACCTCGCCGATAACTGAAATGGTGAAAAACTCGTTACTAAAAGTGGGAGTGACGCTCCCGCCTGAGCGGCGGCGTGTGAGCCGACAGCTCCTCACGGAAATGAATGTTGCACAACTCCAAGTTATTGTCAATGATCTGCACACACATATCGAAGGTACGTGGGATGATTGGAAAAAGTCGCTACGCATACATTTCAATGAGTACTAATGCACTGATGTGGCGGATTTCAGTATTGAACGAAACATTGGTGTCAATGCTTCTCGAGCGTGACGATCTCCACATGGAACAGGATTCTATGCTTGTGGACATTGAAGACTTGACCAGATATCTGTAGGTCTCTTGTACCTTGACCAAAGTATTGTTGGAAGAAAATTATTTTGAAGTGATGCATGGAAACTAATTTGGAGTCTTCTTATCACTACTTTCGCAGAGCTGCCAAAGACAACTCGCCTCACCAATCGTTGCCATTAATTGCTCCGAGCAGGAACCTCCTTGGGAAGAAGTAACTTGGTTTGTATACCTTAAGGTCCTCCCCATAGTGCGCCTATATGTGGGTGGGACACGAAGCAATTACTCCTCACCAATGCAAGGACTCTGCATGAGACTCTGCAACCCCTCCCCCCCCGCATTGGTGTCGATTGTAGGTTTGGACAGGATGAGGGAATACCATACCAGGGTTGTAGGAGGAGGAGGAGGAGTCATTGCCGAACAAATTATAGATCTGAGTAGGCTGTAGTCTCTTTTTGTGTAATATGGGCGTACAGCTACGACTATATAGGTTTCGTAACTTATCCCAAGAAAAGATATAGGAGCCAAGATGACGCGGTCAACGATATTCTTGAAACTTCCACACATAAGTCAGAAAACTTTGGACTTACAGTTCGGGCTTATCTGCGGCGGATAATACGCTATCAGTCATAATAATATTCTCCCACGTGTGTACTTTTGAACCTCACAGAATGTTCGGCAATGAAAATATAGGATAATTCTCTGAGAAATGAAGAAAAGAAAGTTAAGTTTTGAAAAAACGAATAATACAAATAGTTTGCTGAATTCCTGGAGGCTGCACACATTGTTAGTGCGCCTACGACGTCTTAGGGTACGGAGGAGGATCCGAGTAGTGGAACGTTTTCCTTGCAAAACAGAATCAAAGTGCTACGTTGTAACTACTGAAACTCAAGATGGAAGAATAATTGTGTCAATTTGAAGATAACGCAAGTGTTTGAGGTATTTGTGATTATTTAAAAGAAGTGGAAAAACGCGGTCGGAATCCACGCTTAAGAAGGTACGGTTAATGCGAGTCAGGCTCGAAGGTGGAGAGATTGGTGGCTGTGTGTGGCTGTGTGTGGCTGTGGTACTCGTGGATGCTCGGTCAGCCTCTGCTGTTGTTAACGTCGATGCTGAAGGGCATGACTACGTACGTATGCTACGAATATCTATTTGTTGAATTGGAAAAAAAGGAAGATTACCTACTATTGATGTAAGACGGAGCATATTCGAGAGTTTCTATAAGAATTACCTGCAACTATTATATTAGCTTAAAATTTTTAGCAAAGCAATTTTTTCATTTGTTTGTCAAGTTTTTACTCTTAAAGTTGCTAAGCGTAAAGTGTCTGCGGAGTCTTAACTATACTATTACTACTTACAAGTTAATCTGTAATTACTTATAAGTAAACAATAATATATACAATTATATAAATATATATACATATATATATATATACACTTACATATATCGCCAATAATAATGCTGTTGCTTCTGTGTTACCATATCTGCATCGGTGCAAGTAGTGCTGCTGCTACTATGAAGACGAAATGAAGCATGAGACAGCGCATGTATTTTCCAGTACACGATTGAAGAATCCTAAAGTATAAGTAATAATAATAATAATATTATTATTATTATTATTGTTATTATTATTGTTATTAGTTAATAATTGTAGTGATAGAAGTAATAGACGTACTAACTGGAAGACTTTCGTCTAGCGGCTATAGATAGATGTGGCAAGCGCCAGCGTCGTCAATCAAAAAGGAAATCAATCCAGTTCAAAACAATCATTTCCGGACGTTGCCTCTTTAAACTAGTTCATTTGGCTAAAAAGGAGTCTGTGTCAGATCCTTAAGAGTGACGTGAGCCCTGTGTTTAAAGTAGCATCACCCACACAAGTCCCCTCCCCACCCCTCCTTACTACGCCAATGTATTCCCGTCTGATTTCCAGACATTTCAAATTCCTCCCGCTCCCCCGCTCCCTAGTTGTGAAAAGTTTACCAAAAGTACATGTACAGTTAGCCAAGTAGTTACTGATTCGTGAAGCTATTGCATTATATATAGTAAAAATATGACTGCAGATGTAAAAAATCCAATCGCAAAGGGTTGTACTACTACTACTACTACTACTACTGCTACTACTCTGTCCCCACCCGTTCCGCCGCCGACGGGACAGCTACAAGGTGTAAATGCTTCTGACTACGCCAAACGGACGGCGCTATCTCAAGAAGAAGAAAACAACAACTGCAACAACGTATACAGGAAAAATCACGGTTGTTTTTACGACTATAGAACTTTCAGAGTACGTCTGTGACCTCCCCGCCCCCTTCCCCCTTAGTTTTCTATGTAGCTTCACATGTTACGCTATTTTTAGCACGCCACCTCAATATGTGGGAAAATGGACTCTGTTCAATGATGGGAATCTCGTTTCTGAAATTAAGAAAGGAAATTCACCTCCATAGTTCCGTTCGACTCCGCGCGTACATAGACTTTACCGTAGCAATTCCAGTATGTCGTTATTATTATTATTACTACTACTACTATGATTGACTTTATGTTTCATGTATTATATACCTTATTTGCGTGTGATTAGAAAAACTGTTACCTGAGCCTTGCGTATTCACTTATACAAAGCGTGTGCAGTGTCACCGTGTGTCAAGTAATCGTGTACACAAAGTTAAAAATATAATGAAAATAATTCATTCAATTACGGCCGCTCGTTCGATTCGATTATTCCCCCATTATGATTATGATGATGATGATGATGATGTATCATGCCACGCCTCTTTGCAGTTTCACAAGAAGATTATTCATGTAGTTCATGCTGCGCTGGCGCCTACGCCGAGAAGTGCACTTTACTGTGCCGTATGATTTAATGTTATTACCCGTCTACATTGGAGAATTTCAACGTCATTGCAGACTTCCCTCGTTGTAGATTAATGGTAGCCTGTCGGCTAGTAGGTAGTGAGCTATGCTGCATGAATCAGTCCTGACATGGCGAACTTTGCAGTCTACGAAACGACAACTGCACGTTAGCAGTCAATCTCACACCTCCTCATCACTCCCTCTCAAGCGCAGAACCCACAAGGCATAGTTCCAGAAAAATTTCACTAGAAATTATTAATTTGTTGTGCACGTGGCCCGGCTGTGAGAACCCCTGAGGGGCTCTTGTCTTAAATTTAATGGATTTTAACTGTTCTGAGAAATGTAGAACTCGTGAAGAATTTCCCATACCTGGTCACTCGTCTCTTTCAGTATTCGTAGGAAGTGAAACCACTATTATAGTCTTGACTGAACACTTGGCAAGCGTGTAAATCCGTTCACCAGTAGCTCAGTAGTTACCAGTCACAAATTATTACTTACGATCGCCAAGATGCAAAACAGCATCCGCTGTCAGCTGCCATTATCACTAAATATGAGTCTTCACCATCGCACCACCACCGTTTCCCCAGTGCACTGAGCTCCATAAGTTATTAGTGCACAAAAAAGTCAGTCACGGCTGACAGCATCTTCTCACATCGCTCGTAAATTTACGGATTTGCAAGATTTTCATCAAGGGAGCCCTCAAGTATCCACCATTATAAGAGTTTGATCAGCAACTGTTTGTTCACCGGCACTACCCTCCAAGCTACCCAGAGGGCGCCCAACCTGTCCACACTATCATGTGAGGCATCCATTCCCACGTTTGCACACATGGGCATGCATACAGGCAAATTCCGCCGAATCCTTGATGGATATCCAATCCCTAACGGTTAACAAGTGCAAACAATTCCCTTGCTAATGGGAGTATACTATTAAAGGAACATTTTCACGACGTGTATGATGAGCCCCTTTAGAGATCCATCTTCTTCCAGATTGGCTCGCGCCGTCTCTTCACGTCAGACTATTACTGCACAGCACATTGACAAGGTGCGGAGCAATGGGATCAAGTCGGAATAGCTCATCTCAACATGCTTGCCAGAATCCATCAGTGCATCCCAGACTCGAGTATTTCCACTCGTCCTGGAACGTCAAGGTGTTGAGCAGGGCAATTAAAAGTTTGACATACAAACTTACATACAACACACAGACACTAAAAACTAGGGCAGGGCCGCTTGCTTGTGCCGTTGAAAACAAAAGATGAGCGGCGGAGTGCTTTCGGGCCATTCAATCCAATCTAATATGCTTTTACCATAAAGTTAATGCGGGCGGTGCAGCCTAAGGACATTCAAAGGACCAAACTTTGGCTGTGGTGATCGTACACACACACACACATACACATCTGTTATTACGCAGCTTCCAGTCAGCCATTAACACGTTGGAAATAACGGGTTAAAATTATGCCGAGATATTCACACTCCACGGGAATCAGCTTGCCAGAGAGTGAACGCTTACTAGCGGGCAAAATGGGAGGATGGGTGCACTCACGACCATTACTACACTCTACTACCCCAAAAGTGCTAATTTGGTGCACCCGCATAAACATTGAGCACATATACTCTCCCTCAGACACACATCCAAACACACACACACACACACACACACACACACTCACACGGTCGGGACGACAAGCCCTATGCAGCTCATATCCTCACCAAGAAAGAAGGAATATCCTTTGGATCCTATTTACGATTTTCCCTTTATTTTCATCCCACATCCAGCTGTACTGCATTCATTCACATGAAATCTTGGCTCCATGTGCTCATGTATACTGTTCTCTCCATCACCTCTCGGGTAGTAAAAGACTCGACTTGGGATATCAAGCCATGATTTGTTAGCTGAAGACCAAACTCTCTCAAGCCATTCTGCCAAAGCACACACACACACACACACACACACACACACACACACACACACACACACGAATGCTCAACTCCGCATCTCACCGTCCCCCTCTCACTCTTTCTCTCTCACTCTCAGTCAGTCTACATCACAATCCGATTACCGAAGAAGACAAGAAGAAGAAGAGTTAAAATCTGAGTCAATATCACGTCGAATACGTGCCACTAGTCAAACTCCTCCCGGCCGACAGATAGGTTTCAGAAGAGAGCGCATGTAAAACTCTCGTCAACTTTTAAGTCCCACACGAAACCCCTACACACTGTACCAGCATCAGCATCAGCAGCAGCAGCAGCAGCAGCATCAGCATCAGCATCAAGCATTTACACATGAACGTGAGCAAAGGCAACTCTCTTTGGAGTCCAGAAGAAGGGGCGTGTATTCGGGTAGAACAGGAGGAAAACAGAGTGAGGAGCTGAATTAATTCAACGTCATCTTCGTAGACACTCGGTCGACACACAAAGAGCCAGAGCACTGTTTTCCTCATCCTCCTCATACCCATCCTCATCCTCATCCTGCTCCACGGACGGACACGTCTATATAGACAGGTATACAAAGCCGCGAGCCCGACCCAGCGCCTTCACAGTGTTCCCTCGTCAGTCGTGAGGCACGTTCTGGTCTCCACACAAGTCGAGCAGCGCGCACGAAGGGTTCGAGAGCTGTAACGTGACCAGTGAGAATCCTTTTACAGTTTATTCAAGCTGCAGTAACCGAAACGAGACGCAGCTTCCATATCATCATCATCATCATCATCATCATCATCATCCCTCCTCATTAAATATTCCTCAGGGAATCTCACACCTTCCTCAGTCAGTCAGTCAGAGGATCAGAGTCGGAGACGAGAGTTGTTGGAGGACTGTTGTCAAAAGGGAAGGATATATACGTCACATATACCCTTCCGTCGATTTTACCGCAGGCACACTCTCGCGGAGCAAGTCAACTCCTGGGACCACATCTGAAGACATTGGAGACTTGTGGTTATTTTCCAAAGGAGGTAAAGTTTTTTTGTTTTATTCAACGTAGTTGTCCCAAAACGCCACCGTGTAGCCATCTCAAATGTCCCCTCTAATCAACAAACAGGGAGATTCTGAAAAGGCAATGACTGGACTTCCCATGGAATTCAATGCCTGGCTCGAGTTCTCCTTTTGCAGTATATATTTTCGAGTGGTAGCTGTGAGAGAGATGTGAGACGAGACGGGAAGTGGGATTTTCGAGCATATTAAATGTCTAAAATAATAGGTGGAGGTGTTGGGTGGGCGGCCTTCATTTGGCTAAGGGCAGTGTGAGATTTCTGTGTCATTGCTTGGCGAAGTGACACGCCTTCTAATTAAACATTATGTATTCATGCCTCTCCAATGTGTGCATATGTAACGCCGCCGTTGTCACCGTCTCTGTGCACTCTCTTTCAGTCTTCTGTCATTCCTTTGTACTAATTACAACGGCTAGTTAATGACTCCCGTCAGTGAGCAGCAGGATGGTTGCAATGCAATGGTAATCAGGTAGCCGCATACTTAGTCAAATAGCCATAAGGACACACGGATTTGTGCCTCCGCCATGAAGGCATGGGCGACATTAAAATTGTCAAACGGCTCCTGTAGGCAGTCAGTGGGATTGAGCAATTATAATTTGGCCATGCATTCAAAGTGGCCAACTTTGAGGGTATTTTTTTTTCTTGTCCAAAGTACGGACCATTGGCCTAAAAAATGGCAAAAGTCCCGTCGCTTTTGTGGAATTGTCGTCACTTTGTAAACAAGTTGACTCAATTAGTCGATATTGCAATTCAATATATTTTTTCCGCCTCCACAATTTCTAAGAAGGACCATGGCTGACTGACTGACTGACTGACTGAGTGGCAGGCTCAATCTGGTCTCTCACTAGTTTGCCAACGTTGTTTTTCAAATGTCTGTGTGTGAGACTCCTTTGAAGTTCTCAACGCAACGGTGATGTAATTAGGAGCAAATTTGTACGAGGAAGTAAGTTGGGGAGGATGAAGGATCAATTGATGAGTTTTGCAAATTAAGAATATTTGATTGAAAGGAAGGCGCTGTGAGGATGATGCTTTAATGATGAGGGTTGATGTTGATGATGATGATCCATGCGGACTTGTGTGTACGTGTTCTCATGTGCCAAATTTGGTCTTTGTTGATCCCATGTACAGGATGAGACAGAGCATTCACGAGGACCGATCAATGCCGTGCGTTCAAGTTCCGCCCGTTCTCAAGGGCCTTGACCTCGATGACTCCGACTCCAACAATAACAAATACAAATCTGTCACACTGGATGACTTTGACATCATCAAAACTATCGGTGAGTCCTGCCTGTGTTGTGCACATTTGATCTAAATCTAATTATATTCTCCTAATACTAATCCGCCCGCCCCCCCCCCCACCATCCACCTTTCATACCTTCTTCGTACTACACACATCATCTCAGGAGGATCAGTCAAGTTTATTGTTATTGACACATGGTTTGCTTTGAGCACGGACGGGAAAATTTTCTTGCTCCATGCAGAGGAGTTTGGCGTGGAGAGACGACGTAATTTTCAGAGCTTGTTGTAATCCCCTCAGAGATTTGTCAATGGAAACAAGGAAGGCTCAAGAGCACTCATGTGAAGTTTGCACACTCACACACACACACACACACACACAAGCACACACGAACATCCACAAAATATCCTCCTGAAGGGGGAATGATGTAGGTTTTGCGCACCAGTAGTGTATCCTCGTGGAAAATTCCCTCCCCCCTAATTCTATCAAGTACAAAAGTACTTACTTGCTGCCGTGTGTACACGTTCGGAGTGGTACACGGTAGGTCCACTCACCTCAAGTCTGTCTCGCTGCTCTTGAAAAAGTTGGGCACATCTCACATTAAAACGTCTTCATCATCTTCATCACACTCATTCCACCCCCTCCTGCATTCTTCTCCTCCAATAGGCATGACAAGCACTGTGGAGGTAGCAGTCGTAATAGTGGTAGTTGTTGCCGTTGTCGTTGTTGTTGTTGTTGTTGTCAGTTTTAATTACATACTCTCCTCTTTTTTTTTTGTTGGAACTTCCCCCGACGTGGTACATGTAAGTTCTGGGGAGGAAGTGACAGCTCCCAGGGTGAAACTTGTTCCACCATCCAAAAAATCCAACAGAGATATCCATCCGATTTCTATAGACATTGAGCAGGGTCAGATCCTTGTTTTTTTTTTTTGGGTGACCCAAGGTGGCAGTAACCTTTTTCCTTGGGATCATCCATAATTATTATCAAAAAGTAATCATCACCTCATACTCCAGATACCTGCAAACTGCACATACCGTATGAATTTACTCACCACATCTTGCCTCTCCCCCGCCGAGTGACATGATTTTTGAGGGTCTTACTGGGTAGGGAACGCGGATGCCTGGCGGGCTGACTCTGACTCTGAGTGGGTTCACATTCTCAAATGATCCCCCCATGTGCTCACTTGTTCAAAGTGAGTACCAACCGATCTCATATGAGTTCCGCTGAAGCCACACACCCATGAACCCCACAGATACGAGAGGTTACAGAGTGTATAGGATTTTCCTGGGGGGGGGGGAGGAAGCAAGAGAGCGATAAATACCCAGAGCGAGTCCTCCACAGTCTGATTCCTGCAGGGGGCTCATAGAGGCGGACGGGATTCCTTCCTGTCCAGCGTGGAAGGCTCACGGCGAGGAGTCAGAGTGCATTGCGATGTTCGTCAGAATGGCCCCGAGGTACCTTATGGAATATCGATTGGCGAGTTAAGTCTCTTAAGGTGAGCACCACTTATGTGCTTGGCACATGTGTGCGTGCGGAGGTTCAGTAACCGGAGGCTCATCCGTGCAGAAAAAAAATACACTTTTAAAGCTCTCATTGCCCCTGCCATATGCAAGTGTACGGACATGTGTGTGTGTGTGTGCAGTTTCTGTTGACTCCGTGGCATTGTGTGTGTGTGTGTGTGTATGTGTGCGTGTGTGTGTGCAGTTTCTGTTGACTCCGTGGCATTGTGTGTGTGTGTGTGTGTGGGCAGTTTCTGTTGACTCCGTGGCATTGTGTGTGTGTGTGTGTGTGTGTATGTGTGCGTGTGTGTTTGTTGTGTACATATGCATGTGTATGCGAGGCAGACCATGTTGTGAGGTTAACTAACTCTCTCAACTTGTCAGGCTCTCTTGAGCTCTCTCACATAGCCTCACACAACGTGCATATGTAGGGACGTGGGAGCATAGTAGTAGTAGTAGTAGTAGTGGTAGAGTACACTTTACTTAACTCACACAGTCGGGCCATTACCCAAGTTAATCGCTTTTTTATATCCTCTAAGTTGGGACATGCCCGGAATCCCGACCTCGCTCGGAGCACAACAACAATCTAGTGTGCACGCAAAGGCGCCCCAGCCACTGTGCTTTGTTGTTGTTGTTGTTGTTGTTGAGAGAGGAGGACGCTGTGGTGAGAAAATACCGTGGATCCTTACAAAAGAGATCCTTGCGAAAATAATAACAATAATTTTCACGCAGTTCCCCTCCATCATAATTCAAAGTGAAAAAAGAAAAACCTGTAAACTATATTAGCCTATATCGTGCCAAAAGTCTTGCCATACCATATACTCATTTCACAGGGAAAACGGAAGGGAAAGGGTTTCGTAGGGCTCACACGTGAACATCAGTACTAGCAGCAGCAAGCAACAGCAACAGCAGCAGCAGTCAGCAGTCCTCCCGGCTTCGAGTGCCTCTATACATATGCTCCACCACTTGAGTTGGGAATTACGTGTGTAGGGTAGTCATGGGAGGCAGGAGTGTGGGCTTGTGCCCGCCAGCATAAGATTTTCATTGAGGACGACGGGGTGTCTCTCTCTCTCTCTCTCTCTCTCTCTCAGATTTCCCAAAGATTATTGGTAACACCATAATGAACGGGAGTACAAAGGCTTGTCGGTTGAATCCGTGCCATATATCGGCGGATACTCAACTTTCCTTCCCAGACCCGCACCGCTATGTACTTACTACTGTGGGATCATACAGCTCGCTGAAAATAATACCCTCCACACATGTGTAGCACCCCTCCAGGAGGGGGAGGGAACGGCTGTGTGTCTGAGAGAGTGAGAGAGAGTCTCTATAACTACGGGCTTTCCCCACCATTTTTTCGATTTTCCGCCAAATCAGTTCCGCAGTAGTCAAAGTTGTGTAGTGCATAGGAACTGGGATGACGTAAATGATGTGACACAAATATGATTCACACACACACACACACGCAAGCAAGTCCATATAGACCAACTCACAAGACGTAACTTTGAGCGTGTCATGTGGAAGCGTGTCAGGGTTTTGACACGGAGTTGGGACGGTGGAGCAACTCCTAAAAGAGGTGAGCTACTACCGCACTCTGTGTGTGTGTTTGTGTGTGTGTGTGTGTGAGCGAAAGACCGTGTATATGGCGTCGTCATCGTGGTGCAAGCAGCTGCGGGAAACCCGGCTAAAAATAAGCTCCTTTATCATCGGCTAATCAGGGAGTTGGGAGTCTTAAAAAAGTTTATTA
>WJFA01000928.1:0-26906 GCA_009870155.1 Pseudobourletiella spinata | reverse complement strand
ACTGCTTTGAAAGAGCTAATATTTATGGAAAAGGTCTGTCCTGCATAGGGTGCCGGTGCTGTGCGCCACGGACACCTGAGAATGTCCCCTTGTAAGTTTTAACAATTGCAAACATTTTCTGGTGTGCGTCGGAGAAGGAGAGCTAGTTGTGGAAATGACATGATTTGACAAATCAAAAGTGGATATCGTGTGGACGTGGGTCTTGCCCATGAGCCAAAAATCGAATGCTGGCTATTGAAGTTTAGCCGTTGAATTGGTATTTTTTCCAATTTCGAAAAACTGAGAAAAATCCACTGCAAGAGGTAATCTTTATGGATAAGCTCTGCGCTCCATAGGGTGTCGGCGCTGTGCGCCATTGGCATGTGGGAAGTGTCCCTTGTGAGTGGGACTTGAAAACTTAAATGGTGGTCAGGAGACTATACTGGTAATGCATTTTCTCCCACCATTAACTCTTCGGATTCCAGTTTATGAATGTTGATGAGTTTGATCAGCAGAAATGAAAACCCCACTAATCTCAAGGCCATCATCACGGATGGGTGGGTTTTAAATTTAGGAAATTTTGATGAAGTCATTCCTGGAAAGCTTTCGCAGACCCATTCACTGTTACACCTTGCAATTGCAAATACTGAACTGGAGTTTTGGGAGCTACGGTTCCTCCTTATACAAAGAGTTGAAAGAGGCAAAACAAAACAGATTTTTCAGACGTTCATAATGCCCTCATTTTTTGAAGGAGTTTGCCCAAACATTAAAATGAAGTTTATAATAAAAATATCTCAACATAACCTATCATGAATTCATGGAAAAGTTTTTGTTTGCACAGTCTTTGCACTGGTTTGCCAGCAACGAGAGGACTCAAATGAGCCAAACTAATGAAATAATAGCGGTGCATTTTCTCAGAACAGGGAAGGGCCCTTACGGCAAGGTGTCCTTGGTTAGGCGGCAACACTGAACTTAAAGGTGTAATAAAACAACAAGAAGCATTTTCAGCTCAGCTCTGGTCTTAATGTGTAATTAAGATGCAATTAAGAGGGTGCGCTCGAACTTTTTAATACACTTTTATTGCTACCATTTTGAGTTAGTTCAGCCAGTCATAAATAGTGCGCAAAATATTCTGTATTGCCGTTCTGTTCCTTTAAAACACCTAAATCATGGACAGCACGAGTAGCTCACGGGAGAAGGCACTTGAATTAATTATACAACAAGTCCTTAAGAAGGTTGCCGAATTGGAATTCGCGCTTCAGAAAATTCAGAGAGAAAATTGTATGAGGATGGCTTTCGAAGACTGGGCAAGACGTAAGATGTATCATTAATTCAGAGCCGGCAATAAATCTAACTGTAATTATTTAAAAGTTATATCCGCTTTGTAAGGTCGAATCGACATCCTCGAGGCGCTTGTGGCGGGTAAGTTGGGATTTCGATGTTGTCTATGTAACCACTGAAAATACAGAAGTAGTATTATGTTCAGAAACGAATGTGCAACAATTCGAAGAGTAATATGGTCTGGGTCGTAAGGGGCCGTCCAAAAATATCGGTAGCATGTTGGGTGTAGGGGATTGAAAATTTATATCGTTTGATATCCATGGAGGAGGGGGATCATTGAATATACTGTAGTGTTTTAATAAGTCCAGGCTGTTTGTAGCCAATGACCATCCAAATTTCTCGCCGTAAGAGATGTGCAAACTCGGTGGTTGCTGAGGCACACACAGCATGTCCTAACGAGGTAGGGGGGATCTTACTGGATATGACATATTTAGGGGGTAAGGGAGGCTTAGAAAAATACCGAAAAAGTGGTTTTGATATTTCTGGACGGCAGGTTATAGCGACGGATCTGAAGCTTTCTAAAGCTCCACATTTGAGTATTCTCAGGCCCTACTTGATGATGTTGCTCTAAAACTAAAGGTCATTGTTGCAGATCTAACCAGCAGTGAGTCTTCCGCTCTTTCCTCAAACCAGTCAATGACGTCAAGGAAACGACCCTCCAGCCCAGCGCAGCCGGAAAAGTCGACTAAATTCTCCCGCGTGGAAGGAAGGGAGAGACCTGATTCTGGGCAAAGTTACTCTTCGGATTCTGATGAAACTGACGACAGCGATGATATTAGCGAGGGAGATGGCAACCTTGTGCGATCTGACTTTTTATCTAATGTGGAGACCACGACACAAAGTCTAACGCCGAGTTCTAGTAGAAACAGTATATGATTCATTGTATCTTTCACATCAATAAATGAAATGCATGTAGTTTGGAGGAGCTGACCCAGATGATTTAATATATTTCAGCTACTCCTCCGGAAATTCGTTTAGAGGGGGCTCGGAAGCAAACACTAGAGACAGGCATGACGAAGTGGAACCCAAGGCGAGACGATGTGAAACAGTTGAAACGGGAGCTGCTTAAAGAGATTTGCTCAGCTGAAAACGTACACAGACTAACGAACGAAAACTGTAGAACAGCTGCTAAGGACTATTCATTTTGGCCTCCGATAGTAACAAAATTATTTCCGGAAAAGAATGAATCCGCATGCCAAAATCTAGTGAAATACCTTGCAGGCGCCGCAAAACCTAACTCACCGTTGGGAGAATTATTGAACTTACTCATACAGTATCACAGTCAGCATTGCCGAAATTGTCCCAACGATAGTCGAGAAGGTTGTGCTAAATAGCTGCTATGACTGATGACGACTAAACTAGTGACTATACGTGTTTGACAGATCGTCTCTTGTATGAGATGACTTCATTTTGTAGTTCAGCGATGCCACGAAGCTGAATCTAATTTCAGAAAGCTTAGAACTCAAAGTTTAATCTCTGGTTTAAAAGTCATGAATGATTCGATTTATTAGACAAAAACAAAGTATACTGTTCTTTCTATGGAGATAATTGCGTTCGATAAGAAAAGAAAGATAAGATAAAATCGTTCTAAAGATTATTTATTAAAACAAGGATGTGAATTCAGCAGACTTTAGCAACGGCGACCTTCCTGACCCTGACCTTTTACGTGCCAGTTAATGTGTTTCTCCACGAGTGCCTTATTCGCCCTTGAACAATTACCTAACCTCGTACACTACACGTACTAGGAAGACTTAAACAAGTGTAAATATTATGAACACATCAAGCGCAATTCGCATTATATTTTGTTTCAAACTAATGATTTTATTTGCCCATAAAAACAGAACAATCTGAATGTTGAATAAATTCTGTTCTCAGTTAAACTTCATTCTGCAGAAGCCCAATTAGATTGACGATAGACATGTTGCTTCACACGAAATCTCTAAATGAGGGAGTGCATGAATCCAGCATGTTTTACGTAGTTTCAACGGAGGACCAAACGACAAAACTTTCAAACCAGACTGCAGATTAGACGGCCCGTATCAGTCGACGATGTGCAGTACGAAATCACGTTTGAACAGAAAATATGTAGTTTTCTACACTCGTAACGCTGCTGCCAATTCTGTGAACCGGCATGGAATTGTCTCGAAGGCCCAGTTTCATCAACCAAGCTCAAGTCACGCAGTGCTGGTAGCCTCTGACAATTCAGCCCCTGCCGATTATGACCAAAACTCACTCACAAGGGGTTATAGTCAGGTGTCCGCGGCGCACAGCACCGACACCCTTTGCAGCCTAGAGCTTATCCATAAATATTACCTCCTGGAAAGCAGTAGGTGCGGAAACTCAAGTTTGACCCTTCTAGAGGGTCACAAAGTCTGAGGTCAGTAGTTGCAAAGGGGGGAATACGTGCAAAATGAAAAATCCCATGTTAAATCCCATAAGGATTCTCCAGTTTTGGATTCAGAGTGATTTTTGAAAATATGCTCAAAAACGGCTCTACTGCTGTCGTATTTGGGTATTATCCACTTGGAGAGTTTGAAAAACTAATATTTTCCGTTTTCTGAAAAATTCACCGCCTTGACGTAAAAAAAGTTACGAAGCCAATTTGCGTCCCATGACTCACCGTGTGTATTCATGGGGATCACTCGAAATCCAAAACTGGAAAATCCTAATGGGAATTAACATGGGATTTTTAAGTTTGCACGTATCCCCCCCTTTGCAGCTATTGACCTCAGACTTTGTGACCCTCCAGATGGGTCAAATCTGTGTTTCCGCACCTACCGCTTTCAGAGATGTAATCGTTATGGGTGAGCTGCGCGCTGCAGAGGGTGTCGGCGCTGTGCGCCGGTACACCTGACAACGTCCCCTTGTCAGTTCATACCTGACCTGCAAAAGTTGCGGAATTCAAAATTACACTAAGAATATATTGCCGCCTGGATAAAAGTTCAAAATTGAAAAGTTTTCTGGCTCAAGCCATCATATCCAAAAGCCTATAAGACCTATGAATCATTAGAATTTCCTCCCACATATCCAAGGAAACAATGCTCTAACCGTATACAAAATCGATCGTCATGTTAATATGAACAATTTAGAATTTTCAATATGACTCATAAGAGCTATAGTTACTCCGTAACTTTGAAAAATTAGTATAGCACCCATAAGTAGTGTTGCGTCTTAAAAGTTCCTTAACGTTCTTCTACTGAATCTCTTTTTAACACAGTTACAGGCCACTTTCCAATGTGATATTCACAAAGTCTTATTACTAAAGGCCCAATAAAATCCCAGGTACACAGAAAAGTAGATTATAAGTTGTAGCTTACAAATCAGTAATGAGGACGAATGATAACCTGCCAGGGTGGTACTCACATTACGGCAATTCATCTTTTTCGCCATTGTAGTACTCACGAAGCATTACTAATTGTTATGATGGAATGCTAGCACTTGATGGCTCAAGTACTACTAAAATGGCATAATCAGACTAATTATATTAAAATCACAAAAAACTATTCCACAGCCACGGTTTATGGCTAATACTGGAGTCATTATTATTAGAAACCGAAGGGTCAATTAATAGTGAAGTTACTGACAAAAAAGTGTTTGGCAAGTTCTTGCATAGCTTCTTGCAACAGCTCCCGAGAACATTTCAACAACCTCAGAAAATTCAAGGAAAATCAATAAAATCTCTAATACAAAAACTTTGCGCTAAAGATTCTAACACTAGATAAACTACCGGTCGTGTACTAAAACTAATACTACATATACGGAATGGAAAGACGAATCTATGAGTAGAAAGTAAGAACGGATGTTTGATTTCCTCGAACAAGGAGGAACGGCGGCATGTCCCTCGTCAGCATTTCCAACCATGCCATGTACAATGGTGCGGAAACAACGCCCTTTCGCGGCATCGGCAACGTCCTGGAATATAAAACGGCAATTCGTAAACTCTCTCAGATTCAATGAACTCACCCAAATATTGGTTGCAACCCAACATTAACGACAGAAATCGACTTACATCACAACCATGGACGAGTTTTTGGAATGCTCCTGAAGTAACTCTCTTAATCTCATATGGCGATTCGTTTTGTCCCTCATTAGCGCCAGCTCCGTATCCGATACTGTAGTGCCTACATAGAGGTAGTAGCAGAGATATCCGTCACATAATTGAAGTCAGCGTTATCAAATAGCTTATGCTACCAGTTCACCTGAGTCGCTCCCATCCTCACCATCACCTGGCTCTCTTGCTTGGAAATCCGAGATGAGCTTATCGAACAGCCCTCGCGTTGAGTCCTGAGGTTTCTTATTGATGTCTGGTATTACTTTCAAGTCCGAGTAGTCAATACGGAATTTTGCCAGGAGACCCGCCATACTACAGAGAGTGAAGCTATCAAATTACACGCGGACAAAATTTCAAGCTTCCCCAATTCAAGCACACCCGGAGCTCAACCGTACCTTCTCTGCTCGGCATCGAATTCATCCTTTTTGTTCGCGAGAGCAAATACCCTCAACTTGCAGGTGGACCACGTGGAGCGCGTGTTTATAATGTAGGGAAGCAGGAGAGTCAACCCGCCGTCGTCATAGAGCCACCAAACATCTATGATGCCATACTTGTACTTCTTCTGGAAAACCTGCAGGCTTTCCATGATGTCCTTGGGTACTTCCCCACCTTCTATACTCCTGTTACAACAGAAAACACAGGTCAGCATAATACTCGCTAAATTCTAGAGCATTCTCAATAATGCTTCAGTGATCAAAGAACCAACCTGTAAATGGTATTCGACTGCTTGTTCGGCGAGGACTTTTTCGAATTCCCAGGAACTTCTACAACATCAGACTTTATTGGTGACCGCTCCGAGTGATCAACGGATGGCGATATCTCCCCACTACTAGCTGCAGAGAACATAGCACCAATCAGAGAAAGCCGGAAGACCCCAAAAATCAAGAACGAATACAACAAAAATAACTGAAGGGGTAGAGACCACAACAACGATTCATATTCAATTTGGTAAGCTCAAAAATTAAAGCTTAAAATATCCCTCAAGCTACGGATTCCGACAGTTTCAGCAGTAAGTCTAATCCAAAACAGTCGGGATGATTTCCAAAAGCTAAAATAATTTGAAATTGCGATAGGTAAACAGTTGATGAATACAGGCAGGATGATAGTAAGGCCTCCAAAGCTTTCCAAACTCTTGCAAATGATACCAATAATGGTAAAAATTCCAAAGTCCAAATCCGTAGAAACAACTTGAAAAATAACAGTCCAAGTTTCATTGAGACTCACCACGAACTAAATTCCAAATACCTGCACTCAGGTATTTACCCAATTCTGAAAATTTTAAAGTTAAAAATGTCAATTCCCGTCCGAATTCTTTACACCAGGGACCACAACAATTAGACAAAACTTTCCCATACCCTCCGAATATAAGTCTCATCAATAAACGCTGACTGAACTAGTCTGGGAGTGGGCGGCTTACCGTGCGAAA
Organism: Pseudobourletiella spinata; assembly: GCA_009870155.1. Classification (NCBI taxonomy): domain Eukaryota; kingdom Metazoa; phylum Arthropoda; class Collembola; order Symphypleona; family Bourletiellidae; genus Pseudobourletiella; species Pseudobourletiella spinata. The sequence continues at coordinate 20,109 of WJFA01000928.1, read as the reverse complement.
TTTGGGAGAAGGACTGGTTCCGGCGCAGCGATTCCGCTGAATTACTTTTGCTCTTCGGCATTTCTCCGGATTTAGGGGAGGCGGAAAGAGTTGTATCATCTCCAAAAGTTATCTTTTTACTGTAGTCTAAGCCATCCTTAAGGCGCAAAATAGTCACAGACAAATGCATGTCCAAAGCTTTGCTGTAATTCACAAAATAATAATAATATGCACATCACAAACCACGTGATAGCCTACATCATACCAAACCGCTCTACGAGGGGACGACCCGTGGAATAAATGATGAACATTTGCACGTCAGTAATAGCTACACAAGAGGGACACCCGCATTACATATTCAAACCTACTGTATGGTGTTGAAATACTGGCGCAATTCCTCCCGATTACATGTCGCCCAGTTAGCCTTGTAGCCCATCAGAAGAATATTAGGTCTCAATTTCCCAACACCGGACGCCTGCAGAAGTGCCTTTGCACCCTCGTCAAAGTCCATGTCGTCCACGACATTGTAGAAGGACTTCATCTTGTGAGCCTGGAACCAACTTTGGGCTTTCTGCACCAGCGCCGTCCGGACCCGGTTATTTAAATTACCCTATATCAATCCCCAAGCACAGTTTATTTTAAATAGGAAACGAGGACAAGGTTCTCATGTAGCATTTCCTTATGCAAAACTAATACCACACCTTATAAGTATGGCCGCAAACCATGAGCGACAAATTCTTGGTGATCAGGTACGCAAAGTCAACGAGGGTCGGCCGTGTGCTCGGAAGACCGCTTAGGACCAGGATCTGAGGACGAAAGTTTTTCACATGCTCGTCCACATTATTGAGCTGCTGAACGGAGACGAGGGCGCTTTTGTAAGTTTGAGCTTGAGTGGACGAACCCCAATTTACATCTATAAAACAAAATTAAAAATAGCACATGAATCCACTAGGACGGATAGTTCACCATAAAAACCATGAACCCAATAGAGACTCCGCTCATCTCATGACTCATGACTCACCCGGCTTCCGGTAAATTACAACCATATAGAGGAACAGGATGGCTGCAAAGGTAAGTAGTGCCGTTACCCAGCTGATGAGGAACATGACGGCGACGCAAAGGACGAAACCCACGAGGCTCAGCCACATATTGTAGTACTGCAAATACGGATACAAACAAACAATTGATAACATTTTCAGAAAAGTTTCTGCACAGAGGTCATCTAATAGTGAGCAAAATATTTAACCTTGAACGTCGGCCGCCATCCCACCGGCTTTGCCTGTCAACATACAATAAAACACACGAGTAGTGATCCCATCCGAAAATTTATTTTTCTGCCATTAAAATCATCGCAATACATGCGCGCATCTCTCCTTGTCATTATTACCAGTGATGCATGAAATGTGGAGAAATTTACAAGGGCGTAGGCTGCCAAGAAAAAGTTTGAAATCAACGGTGCTATAGCATTCAGTTCAGCTGGGAAAAAAACAAATACAGACCAGTTAACTCCTCCCTCCAAAAGATCTATCTCTCCACACAGAGGCAAACCTTAGCTTCAATCTTAAAATCAAACAATCGAGGGCAAAACCCAGACGAGGAACTTCTCGACCGCACATACCGATAAGAATGAATGCCAGAGCGATGACAAACGTGAGCACGTAACCCCGCACAGGCTCGTTGTTCTTTCCGTACCCTTTCCCGAAGTATTCCAAGTAGGGGTACAGCTTGTCATTGCAGAGGGCTTGGAAAACCTTGGGAGCGGAAACCAAGCTGGCCAGCGCTGAAGATAGCGTCGCCGCAAAGCATCCTGTAGCATTTCCAAAAAAACAAAGCATCAAATCCCCTCCCACTAGATTCCATTGAAATACAGAGCATTTACCCGCATAAATCAGTCCACCAGAGGCGCTAACAAGTTCCATAACCTGCAAAACAATAGAGTTCATTAGTTGCGCATTCAAGTTAACGACCCCAGTCCATACATTTGTATTTCGTGCTCGGGAAACGAAAGCCTACCACTTCACTAACCAAACACTTCATTAGGAAAATACAAGAGGGAAGTCCCATATCCCACATCGTATGATGCAAGGCTAGAAAGGACGACCAACACACAAAGTGTGCATTACAGGATTAGCAGCCGGACGGCCGTTAGTAAAGTAACGAGCTCTGCAAGAGGGCTATATAGGGTGTGGGTCTCTTATGAAACGATCAGCCGCAGGTGCTTGGGAGCAGAGCCGGATTAGGATACTCTCCGACTGGGGAGGGCAGCGCGACCCGTTTTCCTATACCATTTACTCACTCCATCCCCTCTTCCCTGCAGATTCATCCAGTGAAGGACGTCCGTAAAATCAATGAGCGACAAATCCTGCCACACACACACACACATACACACGGGGAACTTACAGAGACCGTCAGCCTCCAGGTGTAACTCCGAAACGCCCATTGCACCGAACATAATGTCTTAATTCTACTTCCTCCGACTACTGCAATAATTTCCTACTTATTATCTCTCCGTGTCCCAGGCTCATTTCCCACCAGTCATGTCTAGTGCAGTCCGGAACAATCTGGGGAGGAGCATTACTACTCTTGACATGTCTCTCTGCGCATACAAAACATCAACCATGGTAATGGCTGGTGTTAATGGTCAGTGGGGAAAGCTGTACATTGAGAGAATTGTCGTCATCGTCATCCTATTCCACATTAGTACATATCCTCGTCAAAACTAGTCCACGAACACGTAGCAGAACTCTTTGCAAACACACAAACACACATTCAGACGGACTCACCTGAAAACTGTTGTTCAGACCCCACTTGCACAAATCCTCCTCCGTCAGGGAAGTATTGTACGGGCTCGGACAGTCCCGAAATGTGTCCATCCAACCCGGCATCGTCGAGTTTCCCACTGCATCCCTAACGACCGTCGCTCCCGCAATCAGGGCAAACACAAGGTAGGACAGCGTCGTGACCAAAATAGCCAGCAGGGTCCCCTTCGGAATAGCAGCTTGAGGATCCTGGGAATACATGTCAATCATCCCGTGCACAATGATTAGAGTCCGTCCAATCATCAGAATTAACGTATAGTTACATGTGCACATATGCCTACATAAATCAATCAAATTGTATACATTTGGGAAACGACTACTATTCCGCACTGCCGCCAGTAGGTACTTCTCATTACATGGGAAATATCTTTGAGGTGAGGCATGGAGGCGGAACAATCCGTCCGATTTCCTCACATATGCCCATCATCCCGACAACTCTCCCACGCCACTCACTGCTGCGTATGCATTATTAGACGAGCCTGACTGAGAAAACGACGAGGGCCGTCGTAGAGCCTCAAATTCACCCTGGCTCATAAACGTGAGCGTACACATATGAAGACGTATTTGATCATTCATGAGCGCATAATATGCTCCTCTTATCTCCTCCTCCTCCAAGGCCGAAGATCTCGTTCTCGACAAGCAACGCAATAACCCCCATTACCATCGGATTAATTACAATGAGTAGAAATTCTGAGGGGTACCTCCATTATTAATTCATCAATTCCCTGCTATAAACAGCCTCAAAATCATCTCCAGTGGATCTAGTACACCGATTCCCGTAAACGTTGGTTATTAAGTAATTAACTTCCCCAAAAGAGGCCTCATTGGGTGCTCATTTGCTCATAACTCCAAGCTCGGGGAAACAGGCGTATGATTCCGATTCCCCTTCCACTGGCCCACAGTCACGTCTACTCCTTTGTTTTTCAACAGTCGCCATGAAATCACTACACACACAGTAACATGGGCAGCGGACACTTGGCAGAGGGACATAATCCCACACACACAAATCCCTACAAGCCGGTATTACCAACATCCATTTCATTAAACAACTTGATAGCAACACAGTTCACTAGCCGGCTTTTCCCTCCCCACAGCTCGGCTTCGGCTCCACTGTAATTTTCAGCTCAAATCTGCCGGCAATTCCGCTGCGGCATCCTCAAAGACCCACCACATAGGCTACAGTGTGCCTAAACCCAGTTTAGAAGGTAGTGTTCAAATCCCTTCTTTTAGCTAGAAGGTGCCTGACAACAGAGCACATAGTGCGTTGAGGGAAAGTCTGGAACTCAAGGGAATTCCGTCCAAGTAACTAACACTATAGAAACTATTGCATGGCTCAGGCTCAGACCATGGCCATAGTCTACAAACGACAGCAATTCACACACATACAGACACTAATAAAGTTTTAAAAGTTTCTCACAGCCAAATCCCCCGATATGTTCGCCCCCGCCAAAATCCCCGTTGCCGCGGGGAAGAAAATGGCAAATACGGAGAAGAATGTCTGCTGCTCCCCTTTGTACATTGTGTAGTTTGGAAGTAGGTTCTCCATAAAGACGGTCCCTACAAATTCAAAGGTCAAAGTTAAACCATGTAAGTCCCGCCGAATTCCCAACTAACCCAAATATAGAAGTCTACTTCCCACTGAGTCACTCTCAGCCACTCAACTCACCATTATAGCCCACAAAGCCCCTGCTGTACTCATCGTCACTCATGGGTCCGATGAAGCTACCTATGACAAAGTCCGTCATGGCCGCCAGGAGAATGAATAGGAGTCCCACTTGTGCCTGGAACATAGGACAGACTCGTATCATTTCATTCGTATCATTTCCGTCATCTATCACAACGATTATTATTATGCATCCATCAAACTGCGGGTTCCATGAAAAATTATCCGTCACACATACTCCGCCATGAAAATCCTTACCGTTGCCTCCCACTCCATCCCCACGACGACGATGCCGGTGAGGCAAACGATGGCGACGGAGCCAATGATCCTAACGCTATGCATATCATCCACCACCACGTACGTTCCCAAGCTCTTCAATAGGTCAACCATGGATTCGGCGAAACCGACCGTGTACATAGCCACCGCAATGGCATTTGCCACTGCGAAAATCAGTCCGATAGAAGCTCCGAATTCAGGTCCCAGGGATCTTGAAATCATGTAGTACGTCCCCCCTGACCAAAAAGTGTCATTTACAGCAACATACACGGACAGGCAGGAATTAATAATCATGTTATTTGCTTTTATAGTAAGGAAAATCGATTCCGCCCAACTAACTCAAGCACAAATCCTACTCTATACTACAACAAAGCTTAGTATATATGTAGACAAAACATAGAGACGGAGAGTGAGAACGAGAGAAAGCGAGAGAGAGAGAGAGACAGAGCAAAGTAGGAATCAAGCAGTACGTAAACATGGAGCTCTCACACAGAACCCAACGACAATATAGCCACATCAACCATCATAATTCCAAGTAAAACGTGTTCACACAATACTCAGGAAATTAATAGTATTTCCCAAGAAATACTATTCATACATAGAAAGGAAAGCAATGCAACCACTCAGTGGGGGAACAAGCTTGCAATCACATTCTCCGAATCCACCAAGCCCACTACACATACGACTGTCATCAACGAAGCCAATAATGATTTGTCGCTCCCCAATTATGCACTACACGACGTCGGGCCCCGCACCCAATTTACATCCACACAGCACCTCCCCGCCGCGTCCACCAATCTCCTTCGGCAAACCTAAGTTGACTGGAGCGTGAAGCCCCAGAAAAATCAGGGATTTCCCACATCAGTCCGGGAGTACATGACCACATAGCATTGTGTGGCATTTCTGCAGGTTCCACGGAATCGTGGGAGCAGCAGCATGCAATCAATCAACCCCATCCTACCCGCTCGTCTCACCACACCGCCGGTCGAACACCAGATTTTTTTTCTCCTGCACGCTTCGTATTTCACCCAAAGCGTCATCGCGGTGCCCCCTTAAATCCTCCGCCCACTCATCCTGCCAATGAGTTCATAGTTTCCGATTACCACCAGCGAATCTGAGAACCGGGAAAATTCAAGTGAGATGGAACAACCCGACCCATCGCAGCCCTAACCCTGCTCTGGTTGTACCCCGGTGAAAATAAATTGGAAAAAAGTTAGACCAGGCCTTCACGTATATGACGCACGATCCCAATTGGGAGCCTCTTTGCCAGTGCCATGGGCCACATGGAGAGCCAAACCAATCATCGGCCAAATGCATGAAGTCTGGTGCACTTCAGTGAGTCCAGAGAACATCGTTGCTGTAATAGCAACAGTGTAGTTCTGCGAAACGGAATTCCCCGCTAAAACTGTACCTGTTTCTTCACGTGGATTCCGCACTCGTCATCCATGACCATCAGCGAGCTATCACTCACAGTCGGCAGTAGTAGTGCTGAGTCAAAGTGGGTAAAAGGTGGAATTCTATCCTCGTCACCTATACATTTTATCAGGCCTCCGTGACCTTGATGCGGCTCCTAGTATTTCGCAAAGTGAGCAAGGTAAATTGCGGATTTCCCCAGCATGCAGTGGATGTAGCTCCTCCCGGGTACTCTCGAAACTGTTTACGACACGTGCACGCTCATACGTACGAGAAACTCCGCAACTTCCTGCCCCTGACCTCCACCCACCCAAATTAATTATTTCTGTCATGGAACTGTTGTCCGGTACAGATACAGACCGATAAACTCCGATAATCATTTGCTCCAACGATGCTTTCCTTCACCTTTGATGTTTCTCTTTTAGTGTTTTGCCAAATTTGCCTCTGCCTTTAATACTCGAACAATTTTTCCCTGCGCCTTTAATGATCATTTTCGAACCATTTTTGCCACTCATTTAATGGTCCTATTCGAGCAATTTTCCCTGTACCTTTAATGATCATATCTGAACAATTTTTCCTGGCGCTCTGAACGACCCTCTGTTCAGATCATTTTCCCTTTATCTTTTTCACATGCTATCCTTTTTAAGCAATATGGCCGAAGGCATCATAACTATTAATTATTTCAAAACAAATCACAGCTACTACTAAAGTTACTCGAACCTTTGAACACTAGATGATAGATACCCTTGAAAGTTTAATTCTTCACTTCAAAACTTCCACTGCCATTTTTATTGCTTTGCAGCTACAGTACAAACGAACAAAGACATATCCTTCATTCATTAAATCGTACTGGAAAAACTTAGCTCTTTCCAGTTCCGACCAGAATCTACATCCTTCCACACACACACAAAAAAACGTGCAGTCACAGTTACAAAAACTCGTTAGAATGAGCAACCATGAACGACTATTTTTTCCATTTTATTTCATCCGATCAATAGATAAGACTTGAAACGTCCATCCGAACCCATGGCTGACACCATGGGCAAATATTGACTTAAAACACTCCGTGGTCGAGTAGGCCGGCTAAATTATTCACTCGAGCCCCACATCCGTCCCGTCATGTTAACTTGGATGGATGTAATGAAGCAATAATGCTGTCGGAGTAACAAGCTCAAGACTTCAACCGCGTGCATGAGGAACCTGTAGTGTCAAACCAAAGGGGAGGGGAAACGGACTGAGGCCCCCCATCCCCACTTCTGTCGTCACGAACACTCAAAAGATACTTTCGGGCGCAAAGCCCAGTGCCAACGTGCATTATGCGGGATTTCCAGACGGGTTACGAACTTTGAGACACGAATCCAATTCACACAGCACTTCCTCCCAAGCCCCACCATGTTTGGCGGCCTTGAAAGTTGAACAAAATGTAAGAAGAGTTGCTCAAATGGCCACAGAATTTTCTCACAAACACGAGCGACATAAATGGATACCAAACACATACACACACACACACACACAACTTCCTCTCAAAGCCCTCTCAAGAACACAATTCTCAACTTCAAAATCAACAAGTTAAAACGTTTACCAGTCACATCATTCAGTGCCTACATATACAAACTACTTCCTCCTCATTACTTGTACGGTAACTTTTACGAATGGCAGGTGATAAATAGGATGGAAACATGCGTGAGCAAAGCTCCAACACCCTTCTATACTCATCCAATAAGCGTTCAATGTCGGCGCTGGAAATTAATCGATCCACTCAAAGCTCGAGCGGGACAAAACTGCAGCTCTTGTTTACAGAAGCAATCTGCACTACTATCACTATAACGCGTTAAGCTGGCTGTCCTAGTCGTACCATTCAGTCCATTTTAAAGAGAGACATACACACACAGGGTCACTCCCTACACTTTAACTTTAAGTAAGCGAGACTGGGAAAGATGCCGAGTTAAGTATTTTATTAGTTGTGCCATATCTTCGTACAGATTTCAGAGAGGTAAGAAAGAGATAAACCTCAGCTTCCGAAGTTCTCACAAAGAGAGAGAGAGAGTGACAATACATAAAGGGGAAAAGATAGAAGTTTCAAAGAAGAGATATATACGGTACAAAGGAATCTTTAAGACGTGGAAAAATAGTACAAGTAGTAGTAGTAGTAGTAGTAGTAGTAGTGCTTGTAGTAGTGGGATGACATAGTTGTAAAACTCTAACTTTACCTCCTTTAACCTCACCGTTCGTACTAATGGCGGCCATGGAAATAGAAGTTATGAACGTTACTACGCCGGTCGATAGGATAATAACGAGGGCCAAGGCTATTACACAAGAAAACACACAACTCAATTCACCACAAAGAACGTAACATTAACATTGGTCTTCTCCGCTTCAGAGGAACCCATACACACACACACACACATCGTACATGAACATCATTTTAAAACATTAGTACACGCACATTAAGAATTTGTAATTAACCACAAATACACAGTAGTACAGTGACGCAGTGCTATTGAGCCGAAGGGGCCTGTGTGGTTACAAACTAACTGACCTAAGCAACTTAATAATGATTCTTGCTGACTTCCTCCTCCTATTACAACTACTAATCGGTTGAGTTGACTGACTGACTTATTACGTTAATCGATACACGCGGTATTACAGAGTAAGCTATGGGATCACATTATCCCTATACGAGCTCACCTACTCGCTCGGACACAACTCATTCCCATCTAGAATTATAACAAACATTCAGTGAGGACATGTAGGGACTGACAACTGACACACACACACACACGCACACACATACAAAACACAATCAAACACACACGACCACTTCATATTGGTCACAAAACAATCATTTCGTACGTTCACATCTCCCCATTCATGGGGCCGTAATGACTACACTACTTTTACGCACACACACACACACACACGGTCCATTCATAGCTCTGTTTCAAGCTCACTGACCTCACGGTCCTGTGGCGGACTAGTATTTTTATGTAATAATTCACAAGCAAATGATCCAACAACAACGAACCAAGCCACCAACCGGTTCTCATCCTATATATTTGAATGCAATTTCTAATAAGTTACTATTTACCCAAATGACCCACCATCCAAAGACGACAGACTGACTGCGAGCTACATCTTTAGCCTAATCCTAATCTATTACTATACATAATAAATGCTACCTCATCCCCCCGGAGCACACTTTCAAGGGAATTGTACAAGACCAAAACCACACACACACACACACACACACACAAACGTCATGTTTGCATATATAGACTTGTAAAAAAATTGGAAACTTTCTATTACAAATTACGATATTCCGCATGGGCAAACTATAAATATTATTATCTATCCACGGGCTATGGCTACTGAAGTGAAGCCGAAAAAATCAAGTACAACAGCCTATTATATGGCATTCCTCCTGTTGTACAGGAGATAACTTACCGCCTTTAATTTGACCATTCGTACTGATGGCTGACATGGAGATGCCAGTCAATGCAGTCACGGCGGTGGCAAGTAGAACGATTATCCAACTCTGACCTAATTCCGTTCATATATATAAAAGTAGATCATGCATGTGAGCGAGGACTGAGGACAAATTAAGATGTTTCCACACATACACAACCTTCCAATATACAGCTACAACGCGACAAGGTCAGAAGTTAATATTTCCTCCCAAAAGGACTTTAAATTGATTAGTTATTAATCAATTACAAGAACGACTTTGAATATTCATGCAGGTGGGGGCGAGAGCAGCGTCAAATTAATGATTATCTCTACAGACTACCTCAGAGTGAGTGATTCTCATTGTCCCAATTCATCACATGAAATTAATTGCGCTCACTCCCAGTAGTGCTACAAAAGGGATCCTCCAACATTCTAAACTCATCCCACATAAAATTTGTACACAGCCTCGAAATTCTTACCACACATTTCTTATAACTCGTAGTTACCCACGAACGCAATATATAAAATACATACACACGCAGAGCCGTGTGCGCGGATGAGACGTGCCGAGCTTTTATTCCCTGCTCAAAAACTGCAACCACACGTCTCTGCACAGAACATGATGATGAGCTTAATAAGCACATTTTCATGTTTTAATTAAGCACCACGTTTCAAAGTGTCTGTCATCGTCCTGCCCTCACTGTTTTACTAATGGACGCACGATGATGATGATGATGATGATGAGCCCAGTTTATGACTCCTACCCTACTGAACTCTCAAGTCAGATTCACAGTATTGGCTACTGCCTTCTGGATCCAATAACGCTGTGAACCCTTGTTCGTTTCGTACCCAGGCAATACGCCCTACGCCACACAATTTTCATTTCATTATCCCCTTGCCTCTCTGATAAATTAGAACAAGTTAGGACTCATCATTAAAATCAGTCGAGATCGCACCACACGTACAGCTCATAGTAACAGTAAGCTGTACAGTATAGAATCTGCCTGGTTTCACTCTATCCCAGATCACGCATTCCTCGTCAAATTAACTCTTAAATTAAATACTTTAACTGCCTATTTAACACTCTGTCTCATGCAGACGATGACTCCTCCGTGGTGCCTCAAGTCACTTCTTCTCACAGGGGCACAAGGTCGTCCTCCGTGCTCATTTGATAATAATAAACATATTCCAGGCAAGGTTTTAAAAACCGTAAAGACTGCATGATTTTTAAGCTGTACTAAGTATAACTCTACATAATATATTATGACTATACTTACTGCCGTAAATTTACTGTGTAATGCAGTCAATTTCTTTGGAATTTTTTAGGAGCTGTAAATTGTGAGTTGAATCCCCTCCTTCGTCCTACATCTCAATTGGATGGCATGACTTGGGTAAGCACTCCAAAGGTGCCGAGTACCATCCCATACTATTACGAAACAAACTCTGAACCCAACGCGGAATCTCTCCGCCCTAACATAATCAGTTAAAGGGAAAATTAAAGGCATAACCGGAATACTAAAAAAATGAAGTAGTTGAATCTACACAAAAGGTGACGAAAATATTGCTACGGGTTTATTTAAAGCTTAATCACCAACTAACTGAAACGAGCCGTGAGATTCCAAGTATGGATCTGTCCATTATGTGAGAGAGGGTACAGGGTACTCCCAAATAGATCCAATAATAATAAGGTTCACGCCGTCGGATAATAATACACTCTTACAACACACTCCGCGTAGGTTATATCGTAATATTCGTTCAAGTTTCAAGATAGGAAAAGACCTTCTTCCCCTGTCACTCATATAGCATACTAAACTTGCTCATAAAAATGTCACCTGTCTGTGACATGTACCCATTCTGAAAATATCCACGTACAACTACGTACTGGCACACTGGTGGCAGTACTAATACGAGCATCCACATACCTATCCCGGCTTGGCCAACACACCACGACAATCGCAGAAAGAGCATGACTCCCCAAATGTTGAGAAGACATCTCACGAAGACACCTTTGATCCATCCGAATTTCACTGATCCTTGTGCAGGTTGGTCACCAGTCCGATCCGCTCCCGTCTCCGGCTGAAAACATAAATCATATCTTTGGTTACAGCAAGCAATTGCTGTCAGGTGCAAATGTCATTTCTCCAGTTAGCAGAAGAGACAAGGAAAAAATATTATTACATTCTACAGGGATTTCAATCTATACTCACAGCTGGAAACTTAGCTACTCATGGAGTTTAGAGATGAAGATGAGCCAATTTTCTCATACAATATGACAGAGGAAACTCCCTGGAGGGACTTTGGCATGGTAATAGCAAACCCCTCGCTTCCCTTCTGCAGCACACTGCCCAGAAAATCATTTTTGATGCAGCAGATGTAAGTCTACCTATGTGGGAACTTCCTTGACATCCCAGGGGTAAACGGACATAGTCGTGCGCCTCCAATGCAAGGAGATGATTCAAAGATCAGGTGGTTCATTTCGTAGGAATCTCACGTATTTCCCTACTTTTATGAGCAACTTGTGCCACACTGATTCAGCTCCAGGCCTTTGATCAAGAATACAAAGCACGTTATATGCCTTACAGGCTCACACATTAAACTATGCACAACAGTTTCAAGAGCTGGAAAAGTAAGTGTAATCTGCGTAAGCACAGTATGGGTAAAACCAGTATGTGCGACAACTTTCCTGAATTTTTCAGACACTACAATTTATTTTTCAGGAGCTCATCATCGTAAAAACCATTGAGCGGACAAAGCAACTATTGCGGTGGATAGTCCACCATTCCATCAGGCCTCGCAAAATCCACTTGGTTCAATGACGCAATTCCAACCCTGACCTGCCACTCACAAACCTACCTCACGTCCCCAATTAACTTCATTTAACCTGCGACTCGGGGTAATTTTAGCTCGCTACACGTATACTGCTTAAACTTTTACGCTTCTGGTCAAAATTGGTCAATTACTGAATCATGAGTGGCATTTCATACGACTCCTGCGAGACACTTTTGAACCTTCCGACCAACGGGATGGGCACACGTACCCACATCATGCTCGCATTTGACAAACAAAGTACATTGAGAACCGTTAAATTTGAAAATACAAGGTAGGGACACCATACATTCCACCTAAGTGGGAAGACCTCTCGGAAAATTCTATAGAAAACTTTTGGACAGCTGCTGGGTGACAACCAATGTATGTACAACGGTAGCTCCAGCATGTACGCCGATGCACAAAGCGGGACGCAACGTATAGATTCTGACTGAGAGGAAAAGGGTCGCTGTTATTTGGAAAATTACAACGTTCCCACCTACAAATTAGAAATGAGAGCGAAAATAAAATAAGATTACATGCACGGGGGAGCATAAACAAACAAGTAGATGGAAAAGTATATTCTTGTTCGGAGCGGGCAGCTGGAGAAACCCCTCCGCCAGTTCAACGGCTCTCCTACTATGTACTATCTCCTCTCACAGTCGCATCCAAAGAGCTCCGCCGCGGCAATGATAATAGAATACCCATGCAAATACCGTGCAGAATAGTCATAATAATAATTACAGGACGACGAATCGACCTCGCTAAATTACCGTAGCCTCCTACTCATTAAGATGCTCATAACAACCAACTATTGAGTGTCTCACAAACATTGGTGTGGGGAGAAGACGTCGCCTTGTAGCTGTAGTTCACGACTACGGTGTTATTATTATTATTATGATTATTGCTCCCCTGGGTAACATATGGCAAGACGACGACAAGGAGTTTTCGAGCAGGCTGCAACCCGTGCAAGTACATATGGCATGCTACCAACGCGAAGAGAAGAGAGATAATAACACGGTCCGCCCCTACTCAACATGTGAAAACGGACTAAAAAACTCCGCGTCGGGGAAGGGAATCCGAATCCTGTAATACATGAGGGGCACTAAAGGGCGGCCAAAAACATTCATGGGGAAAACAAAGGTAATTCCAACCCGAACCCGAGATGTGAAACTCGAGGGGAATCATACATATGCATACGCATGGAGAATTACACGGGGGAAAACGGAACTTACTTTGGCTTGCAGAGTCATGTCATGGAGCTCATCCAGGGTAGGTCGATAGGCGGCTTGGATGGACATCATGTTCCGATAGTTATCCAGCCTGGGCAGAGCCTCACGAGTGAAATGCCGAAAACTCTTTCCATATTTAGTGTCATATGATACACTGTTGGTGTGAGTGTACGGCGGATGACCTGAGCCATTAGCCCCCACTGTCCCACTCGAGTGGTCCATCGTGTTTGTGTATGTGGCGGATATGAGCGTAGCCGGCGAATTCCAGACACCCTCAATGTCAGCACCTTCGGGAATGTCAAAAGAAGTCGTGTTACGATTGGCTGAACCGTACTTTTTCCCTTTACGATCTGACATTGATGATTTCCTCGACGAATCTTCCTTTCCTACTACAACTCCGGTAGTCACGACCACTTCATCATCACCACTACCAGGAGTGGCGGCGGCGGCCTTCCGATTATTGCCGTCGTTATTCAAGTCTTTGAAAGCCACGAGCGGCCCACTATTATTACTCTCATTCCCACCACCGCCACCGTTGTTCCCGCCATTTATGGAATGATGCTGACCAGCACCTACGGAGTCCACGCGGTTCACCTGAAATCGGTTCCGCCGGTCTTTCAAGCTCTCTAAATCCATCCTGAATCCAGCAGGAGAGGTCCCGGCCCACAAAACACACCACACCACAACAGTATAGGCGTCAATGAACACAGAATACAAAGGAATGGTACCAATTATGTCGTCGCCACCACTCTTGTCAATCTAACAATATCAAGTACAATAGCAGTCATGTTCACTCTCAAAATATGAATGAGTAGTGGAGTAGTGAGAGGATTTTGTTAGGAGGGCACAATAATGAGTTGAACAACGTACATAGTTTCGTGCCTCGAAATACCAGCCGTATAGTGTACGGGGACGAAGAAGCCGACACTCTATAAACACTTCTCTATGTCTACTGTGAGCATGTAAATGTTACATGGCCCTAGCGGTAACAATGTGATATGGCATTATTTATTAGATCACGCTATAGTATAGCCCTGTCCCCGCGTGCTGGTACCGCTCTTTTGTTAGTTCTTCATAATTACATCACTAATATCACTACTGGAGTTGTTAGGACACAGGAGTCACCACACATGTTGTCACTATAGCATCTTCTCCAGAACCAACCTGAAGAAAAAAGTCTCATGAAATCAGCCTTTCCGCCTGGCTCCAAAGGTGTTTTCGGTACAGCTGAGCCTCCGCTTCGAGTGAGTGGGACTCGGCCAAATAAATAATGATGACGCCGTAGACACTTTCACTAGTGCAACCTCCTCAAGATGACCTAGCGGACAGATATAGGTTTTTAAGATAAAGAACTAACACCACCTGAATATCGTATTTTGGAAAATGTTAAAATACATGCAATGCTGGAATGTTTTCAAACGAAAAATACACCATCAACTTCTCATGAAATTTGCTGCTGAAGGAATTATGAGAATACTTACCCAATACAGAGAAGAATTAAGTAATTTGCAAAAAAAAACTAGATAGAGGTCAAGTTAGGAAATCGAATTCTGGGAAAAGTCCAGCAGTAAATAAAGCCTCCGTTCCACACAAACCTCACGACTATCACGCCAACCGGCTACGACAAGACTGGAGAGTTGTTCCGCGCCTCGTCCGGACAAAACTGCAGCAAAACATCTCGCACAAGCATGTACAACAGGCTATACAGAGCGGGTGACTCCGGCTGCACAAACGACAGGTTTATGGGCTGGGAGCCCTTTCCACGTTATCTCTACTGCAAAATAAATGGACTGGTTTCCACGGCTCCGTCAGGTGCAAGTTTAAATGCAGTAGTATAGATTCCGTAGATTTGTTGGTAAAAGCTTCAGAAACATCACATTATAGTTTCCCAACAAAGTGGATTCCTTGTATGCTAATAGTTTTTCCATTTCATAAGATTTCTTCCACTTCCACTGTGCGACTACATGGTAAATTTTTTAGAAGAGACACGTATATATAGTAAATGATATTGTGGAAGGTAGAGGGAAACGAGCGTAATGACATTCCCATTTTTCTCATTAGTGTGCTTTTGTACCGAGAGGATTCAAATGTCGGTGTACATATTTGTTATGAAAAAGTCCAAACAGAATACTTCAGCCTCATTGTCTTATCTCTTATCCCTATTTTGATTATTGAGAAAATGAAAGAAAATTCCTTGGAAGATGCAGTGCTACAAGATCATAAAGAGATGGGACGGGAGGGAGGATATGGAAAACTGCAAGCGATCCTTCTCACGACTAATTGAACATCAGTGTAACACCTCAACGAGATGGGATGGGACACGTTTTCTTGATGAAAATATTTGATTTAACCTTACATACGCGTCATGTTAAGGGCACAGTAATAGCAGTTGTACAATAAAGCTACATTCTATTCACAAACCGCTCAAAACTGCAATTTGGCTACTTTTCCTCCTCAACTTCATCGTGACTTGAACCCTTATGGTTAAGAGGCTAAACTACTTCCTCTACCTGAAAGCATTCAAGAACCTTTGAGGATGTAATTTACTCGAGCATCATCTAACCTGACATTGAAACAATGTAATCGCTCGTAATAGTTTCTGTGGGCCATTTCTGACGTAAGTGGGCGACCATGATCGTTGGAATACCTCCTCCACAGAAAATTTGAATGCCCATTAATTACATGAAAATAACTGCGCAATACTGTGCAAAATATTGCGCGTTATTATTGTCCTTGAAAATAATCGGTTCATATTTTAATGCTAACCCGAATGTAACTGATAATCTACTAACCCAACCCAGCAACTTTTTGTCTTGTACTTCCTGTAGCATAACTCGGATTCTCGTTTAAACAATGGCAAGAACTAACTAATCCAAGGGATATAGAAAATACTTACAACACGCTATTTTCAGTTTGCAGCGGCAACAGTAACGTTGTCATGCCACTTTCAAGGGGAATCCCACAGAGTGGACACTCTGCGGATTCAATAGGCCATCTCGGAGCTTTTGCTAACAATAGCAAATCCTCGGCCCGGAAATTCAGATTTTCCTGATTACAAGCACCGAAAGTTTTACTCGTTCGGATCGGAACCAAAGGGGGATGGACTTCATTGAAAGGGATTTCCAGGAGCCATCCGTTAACGCCTATGGTACTACGCCGGTCGATTTGTGGAAAACGAATGCTGCTGCGCAGGAACGCATAATGTCAAAACGCTCCTCCCGCTCGAAAGGTTCCTCGGACTCCGATTCCATTGTCTTTACATGTGGGCGTGGCGGAAGGAAGTAGTACGACGTACTCGTATTCGGTCTGTATTTAATCGCGCACGAATACGAATTTCGTCAATAACACGAATAAACGAAATGAGTATACGTGCTTTCATTTATTCGAACACAAATGCGTACTACGAAAATTCAAAAAGTACAAATTTATACCCTTAAGAATACAGATACGAATACCCATCATTGCTTATTAGTAAGGCGACCACGAAAATGCGTTTATTCTGCTTCCGAAAATGCATTTTTCAAAGTTCGAAAATGCAAAAAATGCATTTTGTAAAAATTTGATATTTTGCATTTCTATGAAGGTAAAACACATTTAGCACTTCCAAATGTACCAAAACTTAACTCTTCAAGCTTATTTTTCTCTTTACATCCCATTTCAATCTCTTTCTAAAACATTTTTCTCCTAATTGGAGACCTCAGTAAAAGACCTTCGCTCATTTATTTCGGGTGAAACATTCTGGTTTTCTTTATTCCTTACATAATAATTGCTAGTACATAGCTATTACTATCAACTATTTTGCCTCTAGCTCAAATGTTCACGCTATTAACGCGCACTCAAGAATGCAAATTTGCAGCCACAACTTCCGCTGAGCATTTTTTCAAATCGTTACTGGACATTTAAGGGCGAAGATCGATAAAAATGAAAATAGTACTTTTATGACAGTAGCGGTAGCCTAACCCACAAAATAAGCGCCGTTAGCATAACATTGGCGGATGAATGAATTCTGATGAATATTTCAGATCAAAATTTGCTTTGATGAACCACCATTTGTGAAATTTTCATGTCCAAAATACTTTTTATTTGGAGAATGTGACGAAAATGCAAAAATGCGGTTAAATTCGGCCGAAATGCAAAAAGTGCAAAAATGCATTTTTGAAAAAAATTAAAACCGGATTTGGGTCAATTATAACATGGGGAATGAACTTTACCAAGCAACCATAGGTGTGAAATCAAAAGTGCACAAAAGTGCAAAAAATGCAAAACGGTCGCCTTACTTAGTTAATTTTTACAAATACCAGATATCTGGGTTTTCAGCTTAAAAACAATGACACGTTAAAATAAAACATTAGCTGCCGACATCATACTGAAAGCTTGGATTATCCTTTTCGTTAAAATCATTTATGTTTGCGCGTTAGTATCAGCTAAACTTTTTCAAAAAGCATGCGTAAATAAATAACAGACGTGTGAAACCAGGAAGGAAAACTGCGACATTCGCTGCCTCCAGCACAGTTGCACCGACGACAGCTATCACAGTTAAAAAGGAGATGTTGAAATTTATAATCAAAATCTGAATTCTGGGCACTAAATTGGATTTTGAGGAATTCACAAATTCAGCCAGACTTCAAGGACGACCTCGGCTCCTTCTGGCTCCGCCGCAGTTTCTAACTAAAATTTTACATTTAAATGATTTAAAATTAAGGGCATCTAGTGAATCTAATCGCTCTCTTCCATTGCATGGTGAAAGGATCTATTTCAGACATCAGTGGATCGGCGGTGATGTTCAAATTAGTCCGTCCATCCCACGAGAGGTTGACGTGTAGGCAATCGTCACCTAGTCGTCAAATGAAAGCAGTGTATTTTTACTGAAGTTAGTTTTAGTTAACTCTGGGACACTTAAAAGTTACTTGGAAATTATTTGCTCCATTGCGAACAATCCATTTAATTCTCTAGTTCCCTTAGTAATCAATTTGCTGTGGTAGTGCACAGTTCAATTTTATTGTCTTTCCCAGTTATTATCATTCATTCCGTTTGAAAAATTACCATGGCAATTACATTGTGGAACCTTTTGGAAGCAACATTATTATGCTTGAACGCGGTTTGTGTGTTAAATGAAGAACGGTTCCTTGCTAAATGTAACAACAGACATACGTAAAGACATGAAAGACTGCGGTAGACTGAATTAGTGAACTGTCTCATTTAATTCAAAATTTCTAATGTTGAACACTGTTTGTTGATGTTTCAGTTGGTTTTGGACTACGGAATCCACACCAGATTCAAGGGTTTGGAGATCCACCGGAATCAAGTTTAAAAGTCCAAATTCTACACATAGTTCGTTCCATTCGAACAGTGGTAAAGTGTAAGTTGCAAGTTAAAATTTAAGTAGCTGGGCACTATTTTGTTGATATGCATTATCTTTTTTCTTACTGTTATTTTCAGTTCCCTTGATACTGGCAAATATAATAGTGATCATCATCAAATTGCTGCTCGGATAAACTACATCATTCACGATCTATTTTCAAAACCCATTTGAATTAATTGTAATACTATAATGTAACTGCTGATGTCAAATATTATTTCTGCGCCACGCCAAAAAGAAATTATGAATTATATGCTCGTTAATTCGAAACACAAATGCCTGATAATTGTAAAAACTTTTGTATTACTAACCTATAAAATATGTACAAAGCATATTATGTCCTTTTCGAGCCAAAAATGTGTCATCAGAATGCTGGTGGGTGACTTAGTGTATTAATAGTTCTACTGGCACACAGTTGCTGTTTCAATTCAGAAACGGAAGTCTTTCAAGCTTACTATGCACATCTGACTCTTGCTCTCTCGGATGACATCACAGTAACTCCAATAGGCAATGTGGTTCAACAAAAACTATTCTGAAGGTTTTTAAAACGGTGAAGAGGTACCAATACTGAATCACTGTACAGAACCCATGATCATGAAGAGTGAGAGATTGCCAGTATTACTATTCCACTCTTGCATTTTACCAGTGCTACTTCCCTACTACCTACTTACATAGCGCTTACGAAATGGCAAATCATCGTAAGTCCTGAATGGGAAGGTTTTCAATTTTTTTCTGAAACATAGCCTTACGACATTGTCGCTCTGTGCTGACATTTATCCTGAACAGAAAGTTGAAACTATGCCCTCTGACTGTCAAAGCATCGGGATAGGTATTACCCCTATTAATAGCGTTTCAATTGGTGGACCTGTAAACTCGACATTAAATATTGCGTAAACGGCTGTCCATACCAATAAGGCATAGCACTTTAAGCATATTCGTATCTGAAGTAGATTTTTAGGCGCACTTCGAGGTATAAAGGGTGTCCCAAAATGATGCATTCGATTTGTTTCGGGAATAAAATCTAAATTACTCAAGCGAGGACTATAAACGATGGCTCAGCTTAAAGCTGAGTCTTTGGGATTACATCTCCTAAAATATCGCCGAAATCGCTAGGCT
>WJFA01000927.1:0-26946 GCA_009870155.1 Pseudobourletiella spinata | reverse complement strand
CCTGGTAACTTGTTTGGAGTTTATTAGTTACACTTTCCGATCTGTATGTTATCTGCTTTTACAAGTTACGTCTTCCGTTGTAGGTTAGCCAGAGTTCAAGCACGTCTCGGTAGTATGCATGGCAATGAAATCGTGGATAGGGAAATTCTTCTGCTTCTGATCCAGTGACTATGCGTATTGTACACGAAAGACAGGGACATAACCTATCTGATCTATTCCACTCAAATCCACACAATGCCAAGTGTTTATTCGATCTTCACTGATGTGTTCTTCCAAGTGATATTCAGAGTCCGAATGAATAAGGTAATGTTCACTACCAGGTGGAATTGAATTGGAACTCCTCTGACCGCTTGGATGCTGGGATCCATTGGAGTATGGAATGACAATAATGTATTGTCATTCTAAACTCGAATGATCCCCACAGGATGAATAGAGAAACTCTATTTCCAGTGTCACAGTGTTTCACAACTTTGACCTTACTGAAAAGGATGAGGGATCTGTTTCGTTTCTTCTGACAGCTAACCTTGATAAGGGCTCTTTGGGCGAAGAATCTGCCCTAACGATGACACGTTTTCAGGCAAGCTCCATTCTTTGAAAGCAGCGACATAAACACCATGTTTAACGAAGGCTTTTTTTTATTCGCGGGCATATTAACATGAGTGGATAAACACGGCTTCTTAGTTGAAAAGAACGGGAAATGCGACATTTCACAACAACTTGAGCTATAAAATGTCCCTCAATGCTCAAAGATCAGGTTTTGAAAGACTTGGCTAACCCTAAGCATCGTTACTGGTGGTAGAAAAGCACTTTCAGAGTAAGTGATGCTAATTAATAGAGCAATGACGACGTAAGATCCACTGTCAAGTTATCCATTCCACGAAATGGTACCGACATGCACTTATTCTGTTACACCACAATCAGATTACTAGTAATTATTATACGAGGTGATCTTATAGTTCATCTAAAACCCACGATGCAACTATAAGAGAAAACACACAATATTGTACTTCTATTAAGGTTGTCTTTAAGGCCAGAAACATCCAAATTATCTGTGGGAGCTTCACGGAGTCTCTAACCATATTTGACTTGAACTGAATGACTCCAATGATGACATCGCGAGTTAAAGCACAGCCAGGGAAAAAAAGTAAACTAAAAATGGCGTGACAGCTACAGTTGCGTCTAATTAGATATACTACTATTCGTACTATACGAAAAATAATGGATAATATTCACTTAGATCAAGCAGAAGATCATCAACTGAGCTACTAAAAATATCTACGAATGCTTTAAACTTTGTCTCTTGGCTGAATTGTTGGCAGTGCTGTCACCCCTTGAATACAATAAAGGTACACATGAAGTTGAGAGGTTTCAACAACATCTCTGGTGCTCACTTTCACAGCTGGAAATAAAATGGAAATAGGAAAAAGTTTTATAAATCATGTGATTATTGAACACGGGAAAGGAAGCCACATCTCCTGGCGTATAATCTAGGGTGTGTACCAAAGCTATTTTTCACATTTATTTTCCCAGTAAGAGATGAAACTCTCCGCAGGTGGTGCACTGTCAAACTTAACTCGTACCTTGCAGTAAACAATACTCATTAAGGCATCGAGTTAGGACTTCGGGTACCGTCAAAAGCTGTGAACCGGAAGAAAAGTCTTCAGACGCGCTACAGCACACGGCTCTACATCACCATGTTTACGAGAAATAGGCACGTAAGCTGTCGTCGGATCTTGACCAGCATGGCACCAAACAAATCGTAAAGACTCAGCTTTCCGTTACTACTTGTATCACCAATCAATGCGGAGGCGCTCCTTCCCTACAGGGTACATGTAATAAATGTAAGTTTGGGACACCCTGTACGTATACACCTTTAAACTTCAACTCCAGAAGCTGTTTCGGTAACACTTCATGACATCGAAATAATCTCTAGTACCCTCTGTAGTTTTTGCTAATAATCTTAAGGAAATAATTTTTACAACAGCAGTATCTAATAGCATTAGCGTTGGCACCTAGATTACATAGCATACAGGCTGTCATAAGTTGACGAAGTTTTTTTTACTTTCTACATCATAGCAATTCAGCAGCTATTTTCTATAATTTGGTGAAACTGCGTTGATCGACACAGGGCCAATGAAGGGCTAAAAAGGAGAAGCGTGGTTATCTCAAGTGCACTACAGTCACCTACTTACTACATTATATAAATTTTAATGGCTCACACCAAACGAAGAGGCATACTAATATCACCAGTCTTTCAACTCCGCCATCATCGAACTCTGTTATTATACTGATCTTCACTTAGCAAATTCTCGAGCTGTGCTTCATAGTCGGACATCCTGGGAGAAATAATTGCGACATAGTTCAAATAATTAGCTTTTAAAAGCTTCGGGTTAGTGACCAGTGCTTCGTTGACTTCGAGAAGTTTGGCTGTCATGCAGGTTCTAACCACGAAAGGTTCCAACTGTTCTTCACAGTGTATCTATATCGAACAAAGATTTGAGTTTTGCACACACAATAATACATGAATAACAAGACAAAAATGTGTAGAACTTACTGTGCAAAGAATCGATGTACCTGTTAACAATTGAGCACCTCGCTTGCCTTTTCCTGACACTCGGTTATCAAGACGATTAATTTTATCAGAAACCTAATGAAATTGACTTCAATTAGAGCCACAGCCAGGGTCGCATTTTATGCAACATCCTGAATACTTACAAAATATGAAGTCTTACCTGGAAGTTAACAGACTTAATGGTGAGATTCTTGGCAAAAACGGGGTGCGTTTCCGCAAGTTTTATTACACAAAGCTTATTCGAATGCACTAAAAACGTGTACTGCCCACCGTCAGAGTCATCACAACTATATTTTTTGGTGAAATAACGCTCTTCAAGAGGACGGACGTCAAATTTTCCTTCCGCAAACTCTTCCACGATGCTGGGGGGAAGTGGGGGTGACGAATTTCTTACCATTTTGCCTAAACACGAGAAAATTTGATACAACACTCAGAGTTTAACGCTATATTACTCATTACAAGTGTCGCATTTATTTTCTTCACTAACCTGGTTCATACACATAACATGTACTTCAAATTCGAATACTGTTTCGTAAAATCTAGTTTTATTGTTTATCTTGCTTGGATTTCGACAATGTTTCCAGTCTTCTTTTCTCGGCAGACTTTTCCCAATTTTTTTTACGACGATCAATGCGCTGAAAATGAGAAAATCCACTCAAGATTATTCCCACACAAAGACAACATGCACACCTCATCCTCACTGACACGATAGGAAGTCGACAAAGTACGCGTGCATCATGCAATAATAGCAAATAAATTCAATTTCAGCTGCCTCACCTCTTGCTTTAAACACTTGAGCATGGCAGAATTGACTTCATTACAAACACCAAAGAACTTCTTGAACTTATTCTAGATCAAATAATTGTTCTCAATTAATTTCCTTCACAAGTTTCCCTTTACAATAAAGATAGGAGTGGGAAAAGCACATGTGCGTACCGCAATCTACAAGGGGAATGTGTACTTAATTACCTCATCATGACATTGCTGAAGTGCCTTAATCAAATCAACGCACTGGTTTTCGTGCAAATGCGTACTCAGATCGGGATGCATTCAGAGCAATGGAAGAATTCAGGAAACAGATGCCTTCAACAAATGGGAAGGAAAGAATTTATGTGAAAAATCCTTCACGCTGTTGAACAGTTGGTAAATCAATAGGTGATGGAGGAGACGGGTCACGGTAGCGACTTCCACCAGAGTAGCGAAACGACGATGGAGACGGAGATGATGCAAGAGCTCGCACGGCAACCAGCCGACTCTTCTCAGTCACCTCGCGGGCTATGTTGTGCTGAAGATGTAGAAGCTCTTCACGGTCCGACGACGATCTACCAGACGATGTCGACGAGTATGACGAGTGGTATGAATGACTTGGTTTAGGTTCCACTGAACTGACTGCTGGAACGTACAGACTCGACGCTGATGCCGAGGATGAGTAGTACGAATTCCGTGATAGGTTTGACGGTGGGCTATAAAAGTAATAAAAATAATCCCACATCAATTCCAAATCTTTTCAATCACTACAACCGATATCACAATTGATTCTGAATATTTCAACTAATTCAAAAAATCACTAATCCACAGTGCATTTCAACTTTAACAGCATTCATCGAAGTCTGCGTGCGACATCACCTAATTAACACTTCTTATGTAAAATCAGAGAGTATCCTCATTTTCGTATTCATATCTTCATTCTATTAAATCCACGCACATTTTAGCAACAAACACAGACAATTAGCAAAGCTGTGGAAAATCCCACGATTTGACCAAAACGCTTGGTTTGCTCTCTGTAAGCTCAGGGTCGCTTCTCACACGTGTGCACGCTTTATGCACAAATGGATACGTAACAATAACAATATATATTTGATATTTTGCTCAATCATAACAACCGCTTCAATTTCTGTCACCTACGGGTTTGCCTTAAGCACACGAAAAATCTACACTAGAGATCATTATCTAGATCTAGATCATTATTAGATATTACTTTTGAAGTTTCTAACCGCAGCGTTATTGTGCCTCGAAGTGGATCTAATAATAACCTTTTGACCAAAATGGGTAATTGTATTATTGTATATACTCAATACGCAGCACTCACGAATTTGTATTAATCTAGAGCCAAGTAAGGAATTAAAGTATCTTCGATTTACCTCAATAATTATTTCATAACTCCAGTTAGAAATAGTTTGAGAGCTCTAACCTGTATGTTATGATGTGAGAAAATACCGATCTTTCTCCTGTTCTGTGTAAGTTTCCACTGCGAAACAATGTACACTACGGAACGCATTCCACATGCTGTCGGCTGGTCTGTTATGTAACATGCAACTCGCTCTCACAAGAGGAGGATCCCACTTGTCTCCTAGCACAGAATGGATACTACGCCGACTGAGGAGGTCATGGGAGTCACTCCTCGATGCGGAAATTCAGATTTGCGTGAGTTACAAGTCTCCGAAGTTTTAATCACTCAGGACCTAGGGAGGAGTACGTCTTCAGTAAAACAGAATTCGATTCACTTTCGAGACATTTTTGTTTGTGCCGATACAGTTATGTGCCGGAGTATGCATGCGGATGGTCTAAAAATCCAATATTTTGCACTTTCTGAAAATTTCACCGCATTCGGAGGGAGCCCATAAATGTGATTCCAATTTTTCTTCAGGACTAGTACTATAAGCGTTAATGGGTGCCTCAGCGGAAATCAAAACTCGAGAATCCTTATGAAAAACGTATGGTTTTTAAACGAAGACGTACTGCTTAGCCCCGAGTAATATAATTTCGGGGGCTTATAACTCAGGCAAACCCGAATTTCCTCACCTAGGAGTGTGGCATTAGCAACGTTCCTAAATTGCTTCTTAGATGCGCATAATATTTATTTTCTGTGCTCGGGGGACATGTACGATCCTCCCCTTGTCAGGTCCTTCGATCCGAGCTTTCCGCACCTACAATATACGTACGAACGAGCCGCAAAGGCAGCGTGTGGCAGTCACGTGGTCAAATGAGCACACAGTCAAACAAACTGCCAGGCCACCGCAAGACCCAGACCCTTTACCGAAATTATGATCATTGAGATTGAGTTAGTAGACAGTAGACACGGCCGTGAAAATATGCAATTCAGTTTGATCAAACACATACGGCCCTTACAGCGTAACACTTTCTGATCATTGGCATTTGTTGAAGGACGACACCGCTACCCTGTTTGCCAAGTGTAAAATCATTACCAATTACCACCTCAAGGAAAAGTAAACAATAAAGGGGACATGGAGGGAATGTGATGACATGCGTAAACCGTAGATGCTGATAAGCTCGAACATTTGTTATGACTAAAAGCATATGGTACGCTGAAAGTGATGATGCTATAGGTAGAGATATAGCCATTACTGCAGACTTAATCGAGGGAGAAACTGCAAGCTTCAATGAGTATCTCTTGCAGCGGACGCGAATTAATAGAATTAAATTACAGGTGTTGCGAACTCATCTGGGGCACGCACCGTAACGGGAAGTAAAGAGTTAAAGGTGGCACACCATGAGCTCGTGTCGTCTATTCACGTCTATTGTCGTGTCTCACTCACTCAGAAGCAAAACATGCCAGCTATTTGAGCCGTGTTAAAACTAGAGCGTGAAAGCCTGTGACCACCGTTACCGTTATTATTATTTACAAGTCAAGTAGTCTCAAGGAGGAAATTTGACAACTCACCAAGGCGATGTCGGAGCGCTGACACCAGCTAATGACCAATCACACACGAGTGAATTCCGTGACGAGTTTCGGTTATTGATACGAGAGCTGGATGATGCTTTCTTGAGCGGGGTAGGCAAAGTCTTCCTCGACGGTGTTACAGGCAGCCCGTGAGAATTTATACCCAGGCTTGCCGCCGCACTTGGACGACTACTTTCACTATTCAGAGATCTATTACTGCTCCCGAGCTTAAGGCCGCTGTGATGTTGGGCTTGGGCTGGATGATGTGACGACTGACGAAGATGCTTACTTGGACGTGGCAGAACCAAAGGTACTGGACCTGCACTTGTTGACTTGGACAGTAGCCTGCAAATAGCCTCTGCCTTTTCTGATCGTTTCTGCTCTTCGTCTGGATCTAGCTGTTCCTCTTCGGGGATGTAACGCTCCGGGATTTCGATTTTGTCCGGCTTCCCCAAAATCCGATCAATGAGTCCTTCATCGAAGTCGAAATCGGAATTTGTATTTGTCGATTTGACCGGGATAGGACGACGCCACATCAGTTCGAAAGGGTCCATTCGTCCATCCTCTGGAGTCTGGAAGCAACTCCTCTGGTTCGGCTGTATAAACAAAATAAACATACTGTCAATTCCACCAAGCTGCAGTTTCTCACCATCCAGTCTCTCACACACTGAGCATTCCTGCGAGTGTAAGAGCCAGTGTGAGTTAAGCAAATATCAAAAAGCTCAGTATGAGCGCTTGTCAAGCCACTTCCTTTACGTCTATTAGAGATGTTTACGAAGTGGAACAATTTTTTTTAAAAAAATCTTGGCACCAACTTGAAGATGCAAAAAGGTAGAAAAAGGGTACGAGTGCCCCTACACACACTCTGAGGCCTAGCCCCAGTCACAGTTCACAAACAAGAAACGCGTCGAGAGTTCCTCTAACGCAAGACCAAATCAGCAATAACCACATAAGAATGCATCAGAGAAGCTACTGAAACTGTGAGGAGAGTGAAGTGAGGCGAAAACCAGAAGGATTAAGAAGGGAGTGTGTCTGACATACAATCAGTATTATTATACTATTAATTGAATTAAATAAGTAGGTAAGATACTTCCGTGTCCGTGTCTACTTGTTGTTTGAGGTTTGAGGTACTACAAGAAGAAGAGCAAATTAATGGTATCTCCCGAGGTGATAGTAGTAAGTTTTGGCTGAATAGCAGCGTACCAAGTAATGTGTCACAGGCAGCACATCTCACTGAGCTTTTCCTTACTTGGAGCAAAAACTGCAGTGGAGATGCTGGAAAGTTTTACTGATCAGTAAAATTTTGTAATTTTCAATCCCCACTGTTTACACACTTGCATAAGAATGTCTGCCTATCTCAGTTAGACTGCACATTCTTTCTAACTGACGTGATGAGGTTAAAGCTGCAATTTCTTTTCTGCCTACATCTCTCTCTCTCACACACACACACATACACACAATCAAACTTTACAACTGACGTTTATAGTGCTACTCACTTTCTGTCACCAACGTGTGCTGCTCCTAGCTAATTCTTCCCTTTCGTTACCTCACGCGGATCTTTTGCTCAAGTTTAGCTGGTGGAGGAGAATCCCTCACGAAGATCATTTACACACTAACTCAACTCTTTCGCTTGCTTCAGTCAACGTCTTCTTCATCCTCAGACTTTTCTCACGAATAGAACTACCAAAAAGTTTTCGCATCTCTCTGCGGCTGAGGGTACACACAAGTATATGTATGCGCATTCAGACTGACGCTTCTGCCTGTTACTTGTGTCTGTGAGTGTACTGTATACACAAGCCTGCCTGAAAAAGGGGGAAATTCCTCAGTGCAGATCCCGTGGTATGGCCCACCAGCCAGTATACATGTATGCAGCACGGTACCTTTTTTCAGTTGCTCAACGCACATTTAAACAGTCTGTCGTTATTCACCTCTCTGCCCCCTTATTCTTGCAGGCTTGCCATGGCATATAGGACTCGGATCGCAGACTTTTCTCTGCATGTGTCATGCTGAATGCACTTCATGTTCTTCAGCAGGTTTTGAGGCTCCTACTTGAATATTTTTTGCATTTGCATCCCCAACATGCCAGAAGGCGGTTGTAAAACTAGGCAAAGTTTATAGGGATCAGAGTGGTCCACAACAAAATTTGAATGTCTCATCTGCTCTTCTAGACTACAAAGCTATACGCCTTACAGGAGGACAAATATGTATTTTTCCAAATATGCTTTCCCTGCCTGAATAATATAATGAGCAGTAGATGTAGACTTGGGAAAAATTTGAGAAGACTCCTATGTAAGCACCTTTCATATGAGCTGCTGGAAGAAATTCGGAATTGGAATAATAATTTGTTATCCTTGGTTAGTAAGCCAACGGATTGCACTCGCACGGGGTCGCCCTGTATGTGTTATTACTATTAATATATTTCGTGATCGATTTTTCCCTGCCGCTGTGTCATCTCAAGTTTTACCGATGAAGCAGTAGTACGAATGATGGTAGCCATGAATAAACGAATGAGCGTATTAGTAACGCATGGAAGATTCCTCATGAAACATGATGAAACAAAATTGGTATTTGAAGTCAAATTCTGTTGTAAGCCGCCTTATAAAAACCAGAATTTGAAGGCGACGCCTTAGTTAGACCCGCAGGGTAGGCTTATGTACTACTAGAGCGCCATCGTGAGACTCACAGTGAGTTTTCTATTTTAAGTGCACTTGAATTCGTTCCTGAGAATTTTATTAAAATCGGTAAAACGTTAGTCCATCTTCAAATGACAACGTAAAAGCTTCCACCATAATTTGAGGTGTTTCAATAGTCTCTAGTTTAGTAGTTTGTTACATTACGAGTACGTGGTGCATGGGACATTTTTAATTTGCTAAATAAACCTCCGCGCCTACAGCACAACGTTTTCATTTATTTCAAAGCGGCTGCCCCACAGAATTGGTTGAGATAGACGTTTTAATGGTTCAAAACTTGTGTTAGCATCTCAGTCAATATTCACAACATAGGTCCTCATACTGGTCGTAAGTACATTTTCGCGCGTACTGTAGTATGCAGTAAATTTGACTATAAAAAGCACGAACACACGTCCGAAAGCACAAAATCTTTGCCAAGTACTTTAGAAGTATTGTACTGGGAGAGCTTTATGGCTTGTTCTTCAGACAAAGGAACAGAAGGCCTCTATAAATGTTTTCGCGGTGAAGTGAATAAAATGTAAGTTGGAAGTACCGTGAAAATTTGTCAAAATATAATGCAGTCAAAGTTGAAGCTCTCACTGCCTCCAGCAAAAGTAGTTCACTCTTGGCTAGTTGAGTGAGATTTAAACTTGTGAGGAATAGCGGAACCACTGTTTGATTCTTCCCAGGGTTAAGCTTTCCACGGAGGCTTTGTCAGCCTAACTTAACTGGCTGCGCTAATTACTGCTGCAAACGCTACTTAAGCCATAGTCGTGGTAAGCGCCAGAGGGAAAAGGGCTAGGGCTGTAGTCCACAGTTGTTTGGCGGAGACAATTCCGCATGTGTAAAGAGTATAAGAGAATATGTTGAATTAATCCATAATGCAGTTGTCAGTAAGGGGTAATGGGTAACCATGACGAATGCAGTATCACATCCGTCGTGAGGACGTCAAAAAGACTTGATAGTTGATAGTACATAATATTGTGCTACCACTTCCAATTCAAGTATTTGTGGATGACAATTGAATCAAGCATGATGAATTGATGTTGCACTGTATTTTCCTTCTCACTGGTCGAGTTCTGCACAAAGCATAGGTAACAGTTCCTACGTATTGATTCCAGCGTCATCTCGTGTTTCTGTGGTAGCCTTCTGACAAAGGAGAGGAATATGGAACACAATTTCATCATTGTGAGAGAGATTCTCTTTGTAATATTTCAATATATTCTTATCCTTATACTTTGCAAAGTTAGTATGCCCTTCTCGCATTAGTACTGCTATGTTACCACTGGACAGAATGGAGAAATAAAAAAAACAGTTCATTTCAGTATGGCTTCAATGTAGGAATATACAGGCAGTAGTTTTAGCTCGATCGTATCAAGAAGGCAAGAGACATAAGTATTATCTTTCGGGGTATGGAATGAGCACGTCCACCTAGAGTATTGAACATCTTTTGTTTGTACATCTGAGGCTATAAATCAACTACCAGAGTTACCCCGTGCTGTCGCACAGGCCTGCATCGCTACCGCAGTGTAACTCACACGTCTGCCCCTCGAAAGACAACTATTAACATTGCCATTTAAAATTTCAAAAACTAAAACAGGGAAGCCAGTGGATGACGGTCGGTGAAAGAATGAATACGGGGTAATCAACTTTAGAAATGTTGTGTATCTCTTAAAATTTTCAATCCAAAGCGGTGTATTTCGGTAACGCAGGAGGCCAAATTGTTTCGCCATGGTCATGTTAATAATCACTTACAGATCCGTGATGAATCTGTTGGATCTGCACCTGTCATACTTACCGCTCAACCCGTGGAGGCAAGAGCCTACGGTCGGTGACACGCTGAAATAAGTGCAGATAACCGAAGAACCGGATTTTTGCCGTGAGTATCGTCCACTTAATCACGTATGTATGGGCCTAAAAATCTTACGGGTTTTACCACCAGAATTACTGTTGCACTTGTTCTTTTGCCAAAGTTGAGGATTTGGAGTGAGTTCTCACTACTAAAAATCATGCTTCATGGGGCCAAAATCTGCACCAAAATTGTTGCCTCAGAACCCACGTGAATTTTCAGGAAGTGTGAAACAATACGTACATACATCAACTGAAGTGGGATTTTTTCGAAATTAAAAACGACTGATTTTCTTTTGGAGTTCAACATGGGATTTTTCAGTTCGCACGAACTCCCCGTTTGCATGATTTGACCTCAATTTTGTGATCCTCTAGCTGGATAAAATCTGAGTTTTCGCACCTGATGTATTGATAAGTAAGGTGCGCAAAAAGCAGAAGCAAGCATTGGTGATAGTAGGTATGTGGTTGGTGGGTAAAATCGAAGTTTGGTGACTTGAAAACCCCAAATTCGCTTTTAATTTATTTTCGAAAAGCAGAAAAGAGCATAATCAGACGAAAATGAGCAGAAAAAGCAGAAATGACCCCAAAAAGAGGGTTTCATGGGCAAAATACGTAGTATAATTTTAAAATGGCTTAAACTCCACCACAAAATTCTAAATTTTTTAAAACATTTGTGACAAATGCATTGTCATTTTCATCTCTTCGTTCATAATCATTCTCTTATTTTTGGAAAATTGCCATTATGAACTCAAAACGGTTTCTCTATCACCGCTATCTATCTATTTTCAAACTCGAGTAATTTTGACCATGAAAGTAGTACAAACGGCTAGAAATTTGACAATGTAAACTTAATAGGGAGCGAAATTAAAAATTCCATTAAATTTTAGTGCCATATTAACATGATAGGACCAATTTTAAAGAAAGCGGAAAAAGCATAAGTTTCATTTGAAAAAAGCACAACTCACTTTGAAAAATGAGCAGAAGTTTGCGCACCTTATTGATAAGGTTTACGCTCTTGACTTCTGAAAAATAAACCTTATTAGAGGCTAACTTTTACAAGTCTTCCGTGAAAGAATTAGTAACTGCAAAGTGATGACTGGCTATCCATGAGTAACTTTAATGATTACAGCTCCTGATTTAGTAATTTTTACTAATATTTGCGCTAAAATTTCCGCGCTAACGCGCGCGGAACGATGGTGATTTTGATTCATTCGGGTTCAAGCCCTCCCCCCCTTAGGAAATTCCTGAATCCGCGCCTGTGTCAAAGCATCAAATCTGTCCAGCTTGTGGACTCCATTAGGAAAGCAATTACATTTCGAATTTCCAACTATCCATGTCCCATAATTCGAGAGAAACTCATTGAGAACCTTCACTTACTCACTGCTCTCGCACTGGTTTTACACCATGCTTTTCTACATAAATCAAATTGTAAATACGCTCTAAACAGATGTTACAGTTGACGGATTCAACTTCACTGCAATGCTGTGTATATAGTCATACGACTATCGCGCGGTTTGTTCGCTGGTGATGACAGGTTTGCCTCCATCCGCTTGGCCAATTTCCTATCTTGTCGCAGGTTTCTTCACCTATGATGTCTACCGACTTGGTGCATGCGTGTGTTCTTTTGAGGTGGAGAAACCGTTGACCTTATGTTAGTCATGTTCTCTTGCCTGTGCTATTTTGCTGTGGATGCACTCCTTTATAAGGAAGGGATTAAAGGTATAATATACATGATACTCTGTTTGAATTACTGTGACCCGTATGTCGTAATGGCTGTAACTAATAGAGCTTTACCTTTAGCAATTCACTGCAGAATGATAACATTATCTAGCCTAATGCCGAAGTTAAATACTAAATAGGGGCTTCATGCATTTCAACTGCTTTGACTTTATTGCATTACGAAATGCCAACGACTACCTGGATGACGAAGTAGTGTATAAGCAGTATAATGCGTCTTGCATTTGTTCATATTCACTTTACACTCCAGGCTCACAGCACTGAGGAGGCTTCCCCCTCCAACGCATGCTTTCGGCACTTGGACTCTGGCGGTTCAAATGAATTCGAGGCATAGGAGACAAGCTGCAGGACGGAGATCACATGATGCGATCCTCGGAATCATCCTACGGTCTTTTGCTTCGATCTCTCGTCGTGGCAACAACTCTAGTAGCTGCAGTACTTGCTGTTGACCCGTTCGTTGAAGAAAGCTGCCCAGGTCCATCCGTAACTATGGCCGACAACGCGGAACGTGAGCGTACTTTTATTATGATCAAGCCTGACGGAGTTCAGCGAGGACTTGTTGGGGAAATTGTCAAGCGTTTCGAACAGAAGGGATTCAAGTTGGTCGGAATCAAGTTTATGTGGGTAAGTAGGGAAAGACACCGCCGAGGAGCGTGTTCCTCGTTTGTTCACAGTGTGTATCCATAAAGTTTACCAAAATGCTTTTGTAGCCACGTGTTTATCCCTTGGTGGTCAATATGGTTAAACAAAATCTGAGCTATTGCTTTGTGACGAGCACTGAATTAGTATAAACGTCTTTCAGGCGGCATTTTGGTTTTGAAACACTTTCGACTCCCGTACATCTCAATAATAGTCAGAAGCGTTGCCTAGTGTTAGGAACAAATGAGGAAGCAGGTACTTCGAAAATTTCTGTGAGCTAGAGTTGTATTTTCAAATTAAGTATTAGCTTCAAAATTCAAGTCTTCGATGTGCTGAGTGGTTGTGATTGTCCGCTGTATGATATTTGTTAAGATTTCTTGAAAAACTGGATATGATTATTGAATTCCAGGACCGTGAGATCAGCTTGAATTATTTGTGTAGGAGCGGAAATAGTATTGAACTTGTGGTAAGGGTAAATGGACATAATAATTGCGAGGAAGGAAGCTTGTAGAACTTGACAAACTGAACTTATAATTTCAAGTGAGTCCACCGTCAGTCTAAGGTTACGTATTAATGTAGGATGCTAGATTCCGCATGATAAGGATTATGCTTGTTGAATGCATTTTGCCGTTGTTGCCCAAGTATCGGCTAGTTGTGTAGCTATAACGAAATGGCTAAAATATTGTGCGGGAAAGGGAATTGAGATATGCGTGGGGAGTAGAGACGTGTACTGCACGTACCTATTCACAGTCATGCAAAGCATGGTCGGAAGATGTAGGGCGTAAGATTTTAAGAATTAATGATTGATTATTACAGGCCAGTGAGAGTCTCCTGAAGGAACACTATGCTGACTTGTCTGCAAGACCCTTCTTTGCCGGACTCGTCAAGTACATGGGCTCCGGACCTGTTGTTCCCATGGTAATCACAAAACCTTTGAGGGAGAGGCGGATGAAGGAAATAAATGTACTAGTTTATTTCTTTTCTAAACAGGTTTGGGAGGGTTTGAACGTCGTCAAAATGGGACGTCAAATGCTCGGTGAGACCGATCCCGCCAAGTCTCTTCCTGGCAGCATCCGAGGTGACTTCAGCATTCAAGTCGGACGCAATATCATCCACGGATCCGACTCCGTTGAATCCGCCCAGAAGGAAATCAATCTGTGGTTCAAGCCCGAAGAATTGGTTCGCTGGAAGTCTAACGAAGACCCTTGGCTTTATGAGTAAATTTCGCGCAAAGACAAATGATTATCTTTGCAATTGTTTATCAGGAGTTGAATAAAAGATTTAATGATCACCATAAAATTAGTTTCTAGTCATTTGCCTTTCCGTCATTTCATCCTATATGTTGGAGTCCGGTTCATGTTGTCCTCTGGAATTTAGACTCTCCATAACCATTCTGAGTTTGCCGGCGGAGCACGTTGGTTGCAATAAACTCATTGATGACGGTGAGAGATGGTGCTAGGGTTCAGCGTTGAGTCGGCTATTATTGTGTACTGTGCGTGAAGAATTTTCCTTGAGTTACTTCACAAGTTGTTTCGGTTGCCCCAGTTCCACATTTGATTGGTAGGTGGTGCAGGATGGTTAATTTTTAAATTCACTACAGCTCAGCCCTTCAAGTATGCTGTTTCAACGACGTTAGAAAGAAGTCGAGGGGGTAACCTTGGTCTCGCATGTGTCATTTATGTTATAGTTATAAATATGCTGTGATAATTTCTTTTAGTAGTATTTCCCTGCACATACCATGGAGCTCTACGAATTCAATTTGGTTGTGCATTCAGGGTGAGGCATTGCAAATACAGCAAAATTACCGCGCAAGATCAAGGCTATTAACTAAAGGTCCAGCGGGTGCCTACGAGTTCCAGCTTTTGGCCGTTCATATGTAGCTTATATTATAAATGTAGCTCAATGTTGTTCACTTCGTTTGCTTAAGGCATGCTACATGCACTTCATATATGTGACATACGTAAGTAAGTGGTACACCAATGACGTCATCAAGACGAACGTGCGGAGATCGGCTCTACCTTTAGTCAATTGCAATGGCCTAAGATAGTGCTTTCGAAAAGCAAGATTACTACACTGATAGTAGATTCTTCTTGCCCTTGTGTGCATGTATTTCATTGAATTGCATTAAGATAATCACCACTACTCCTTACTCATCTGAAGTAGCTCTTGGTCATTATCATGTCCGCTGTCGTCAAGTTTACACGGCTCACATGACGGAGGGCTAACGAGAGAAAGATTCATTCTGCAACAGCGATATCTTGCACTGGGAAGTTGTGCACAAGGAACCATCGTGTGAAACTGAAGTGAAAAATCTTGGTTGTGGTCAATATCGTATTGGTATTCCCATGCATTATGTACTCGTGGTTTCAAAAAAGGGATGGTGGAAACTGGAACTCAACCCGTCCATCGTATAAAGGATTTTCATTTGAAAAGAAGCTGCGGTTGAGCTGAAGTAGTCACTCCCTAAAATCCCTCTCAATAGAGGATTTTCTAACCCAAAAAACAGCCATTGCAACGGGAATGGACCGCAAGGTTGGATCTCATTAGCACATCAAAAAGAACTGAGTGGGAGAGAAACTGAATGAAAATGTCTAAAATAGGCTAAAAACATGAAAAAAGCTTTTCTCCCACATTTCAATAGACCAGAGAGTTCTTGATCTGCTAGTGCTGCAGGTTTCTTTTCTCTCATCTCCTAACCCCTTTCCCTCCCTGTCTGAGATAAGCCACAAAGTTACCTTCAATTTCTCTAGTTGGCAGCCCCCTTATCACTCTGTATCTAGCCATCTTTACATATACACACTCACCAGACAGTGACGATGGGACGGCTGAATGCCGTCAGCATCACTTCTGCGCTAGTGGCGGAGTCCACGTCCGAAGTCGGATTTAAAAAACCTCAAATGCCCAATGCTTACCACACACATAAACGTCATACTTGAGGGCTACGACCTCAAAATGTCTTGTATATGTTTCCATGACTTGTGTTACGAACCGACTACTAATACCTAGTAATTTGTTTTGACTCTTCTGTTTCCATTGCTAATTAAACTGAGACTGTGAAGCCGTGTGACTCCTTCTGTATGACTTCTACACATGAGCTGATGAAGAAGAGGAGACGGCGGAAGATGAAAGTCAGCCATGAGTTGAGTCTGTGACACTCTTGTAATCTCTACCTCTTCTTCCGTCCTCGAGCCGTTGGCTCTGAACAAATGCTTTTGAGAACTGTCTTCCCCTCTTCCTCCTCCGTCCGTCACTAATGACCCGCGGAAATAAAGGAAGAGAAAAGACACGACGTGAGGGCAGAAGAGCGGAGAGGGAAAGCTTGATGACAGCGTAACAGCAGGAGGCTAACAAATAATCCCCGTCTCACTAATGGTAAAATGATGGTGGTTATTGCAATTTGCAATAATGCAAAAAGATGAACCACACAAGCGATAGGGACCAGCCCCTCACTCGCTCGAGAGTTCTCTCCCACAAAACCGGCTGGATATGGAGACACACACCGCCCACATACAGACGCACGCGCCACCTTACACACACGCTCTCAGTTCCTGGTGACATATGGCATGCTGGATGGTCCTGAGAAAACAGATTTCTTCTACGATGACGGCTCCGTCGACAAATGGAGATGAATTGGTGAGTCGGGTAGAGCAAGCATCAATTCCAATGTCCCAGTCGGAGGAAAGCCACAAACACTCGCCCTCCTAATACTTCTATGTGGCACTCACTTGCACTTACACGCGTCCTTCCGCCAAGATAGTGCTAGCGGCAAACACTGGGAGATGGCTTTAGCCGAGCAAAAGTCATGTCATGCTTATTGCGGGAAATCTAGTGCTATTAGGAGCTAAAGAGTCGGCCTGCCTCCAACATGGAGTGGCGTAAGTGAGCCAAAGAGTAGGATGGACGAGAAACGAAAAAGAGTCCTCTCACCCGTCCCTGACGGTTTCCCCAACTTTGAAAAATCAGTGAGATTTTGAGATTAAAATGAGACTCTTTCGCCGGTAAGGAAACTTTGCAAGTTCAACTCTCCCCCCTCCCCGACAGAAAGTTCTCCGGTAGCTACTGTTTTCCACGCTAGTCCAGAAGCTCCAGCTGTTCCAGACTGCTTTGAATATTGCGGAAATTATTTCTACTCACTTTTTCATCAAACTCCCATGAAATTGGATGCAAATCTACACCGCCCAGTCACAAGGAAGTATAGAGGCGACATGTTCCATTCATTGTGATGTAATGCCCTCCAATCAGCAGTAGTTACTTTAGTCTGACGTAACTCTGGAGGTTCTACTGTTGATAGACCCAGGAATAACGTTAAAATAATAATTATTATTACTATCACTGCAACTTTTCCTTCCTCAAGAAATGTCACAAAGGAAGAACGAAGTGCCCACCACTCCTCCCTCCGTATCCATATACTACCACCTCCCGCCCTGCCTGGCAAATCAGTCCTTGTGCCCTGGCTCGACGGTAACAAATCGCAGAGGGGATCAGGAGTCAGTCTGGGCGTAAAACAGGCTCGGAAGATGAGCTGATGAGATGGTATATAGAGATGGGAAGACGGTGAGTGGTGATGAAAG
Organism: Pseudobourletiella spinata; assembly: GCA_009870155.1. Classification (NCBI taxonomy): domain Eukaryota; kingdom Metazoa; phylum Arthropoda; class Collembola; order Symphypleona; family Bourletiellidae; genus Pseudobourletiella; species Pseudobourletiella spinata. The sequence goes on along the minus strand of WJFA01000927.1, from coordinate 9,228 downwards.
TGGCTCCATTTGTCACCGTGTCATGTCACAATGTGGAAGTGATCTCTCCGTTCTCATCATAGAGAGGCTGACTCTCGACAATGCCGAGAGCAGCAAAAATGATAAGGACTAAAAAATGCGATTTATCCAACATTTCCTATCTCCCCCTGAATTTTTTCACGTCCCAAACTCTTCCCCCTTTTAGTCACGGTGATGTCATGTGTGTTGCCACATGCACACCGTTTCCATCCATCCGTACTCCTCTATGCACTTGCATACTTTCTACTGTACTTAAAGGTAACATACCCATTCTTCCGCCGACAAACTGATCTGTGTGAAAATTTTAAAATTCCGGGGAAAGGCTTATTTTTTTGAAAGAAAAATGTGCGGATCTGGCCCACGTGAGTAACCTCATAACCCTTCATTTCCTGTACAGAGTGTGTGTGCACTAACTCCCAAATATTCAGGCTAAGGTCTACAGTACTCACTCGACTCGTACAATAACCAAAGCATGATAGATGCACACATTATGTCTTCTAATATACTCGCACGCATATTCCGTGAAAGGGACGCCGATGTTCCCCTCCCCGCTACACCTATACGTATACCCAGGGAAATGTGACAAGCACTATAGGATTTTCCAAAGAAAACCACCCACCCTCTCCTGATCCACTTCAATCTATCCTGCACACAAAGATACACTTAACCACACAGAGGAATGGTGGACAGGGACGATGATGCGGAAAAAGGGCCACTGGAAGTACACTGGAATTGAAGGAATTCAGGGAAGAGCAGGGAAGGAATCGGAGTATTAAGTTTAGTGGTCGGAAATGGAAACAGTGAATAGTGACTTGTACATTCTGCTCTATTAAAGCCCCCCCACACCACTCTGCTCAGCCATCCCCTCTGATGATGCTCTTCCCCACACAGAGCTCATCATCCCACCAAATCTAATGGATTAGACTCGTGTATGACATGTCCTTACTTCAACTTCTCAATCCGTCCATTTGATCATGAGGAAGCTGCTGATGATGATGATGCCGATCAATCGAACTGGACAATTGGCAAGCATTTTTTACGTCCCATACATATTTCCTGCTTTTACCGGAATTTCCCAACCGCACCCTCACTATCACTTTCAGTTCATACGCCATCCTCCTGAAAGCAAAGCAAGAAAGTAAAGTCTGGATCCCTGTCAATGGTCACACACTATGTACGCATAGAGTTCACATGTAGGGATTCATGCGTTGGCCAATATAAAAAAAAGAACTGTTGCCCCTCTCTGTAAAGAAATATATTGATTGATGGGTGCAATTTCAAATAGCTGTGTGGATAAGGGGAGCATTTTTAATCAGACTCCCAAGCCCCTCACTCTCGTCGCAGTCATCATCATCAACAACATCACCACCACGGTCGTCCCCATTCCAAGCAGGAAATTTTTCTACTCTCGCACGCACGTCGCAACAATAAGAAGGAAAAGTAGTGGCGCAGTCCATCCCTCCAACAGGAGAGCCATGAAAGCATTTTTCAAGCCGACTTATAGCCACAAAAAAACATGCCAGCACTTGAAGGGACATCCTATGGTTGTTATATCCCGCTTCTAGGCGAGTAACGTCCACACCGCAGTACAATAGGTCATTTTTCCCTTCTGATATACAGTGAGCATGGTAATAGCATCAAATAGTAGCTGCGTTGCGGTAGCAGTGGAGTGGAGCACAGACATTCAGGGGCGGGGAATATCTCGGACTAGAGCATGTTCAAATGTCAAAACGGTAAATACACTTTATTTAAGTGGAAATTATAAATGTTGGGCTATTCGGGTCGACTCTCAAGTACCTTGGACAATGGCCCCGCATAGGGCAAACGGACTGATGGTGGAAGCGCAAAAGAGAAGAGAGAGAGAGGCAGAGAACTTCAATCGGTTTTTTCCATTTATATGAGAATTCTGTTGAATCGCAGCCCGGACTTCTAGTTCCCTCCCACACTCGTCCACGCAGCACACGCCCGCACACACTTTCCAGATGATTTTCCTTTCTTTTGTAAATCGTGGTCATCGGAATACGGCGCACACACTCTCGCCCTCACGCGCTTCGTCATGCTGCTCCGATCATTTCTGAGCATAGACACACACGCCTGTATATGTACGCTACCAGGAAAATTTCTCTGCACCCCTGGGTATACACGCGTCTCCTGGTACTCTCTCTCTCTCTCTCTCTCTCTCTCTGACTGAGCATTGACTGCAGCGAAGAGCGACACCCGGAAGCTCCGCATAGTAGCGTCGTGTCAATTTAAAATCATCTTTCTCTGTCTCACCGTCTCTTTCCCCTTCCATTTTCATTTGTCACTTCTCCTCCCTCATGCTTTCTCCCATCCAGTTAAATGTGACGCAGTTTCGAGGAAAAATCCAGTGTAGTACACACATTCTCGCATCCGTGTACAGGGTGAATGGATGGACATTTGTGGCAGCAGATGCCTCTCAGAGGCTCCGGTGTTCCGCATACCATTACTACCATTTCCATATGACGTTGGGGAAACTGGAGTAGCCTATTGTATCTTAGCCGCCTTTGGTGACTCTGCTACTACTTATATACATAGTTACACATTGGTGGCAAGAATGATGATGTGTTGCGGTGCTAAAACTATGGTATGCAACGATGAGAAATGGCGGGAGGACAGCAGCCTTGACTCCTTGAGCTAGTTTGGCTAAATGAAAATGGGACCCTCGGCATCCTCCTCATGGGAAGACATGCGGAAGTTATGGCATGGCTCTGTTGTGGTAATGCTCAATTTCATCTCGTATCTTTGGTCATGTACGGCAATCGGAGTTAGTAGGAGAAACCCTTTCGGGTTATTTAATATATGTAGAGGGGAAGTCTGTTTGTGGCTGGGAAGCTTAAAGGTCATCCCGTTATGACACCCAGAGATGAAAAGTTCGAGAGAAGTTGGGGAGGAGAGGAGGGGGAATTCCATCATAAATCTCTGATATACACATCCAATTTGGTGCGAAGGACTCTAAAAAATGATCTATGCATCGTTCCCAAGCTTTATTTCTCTTTGGCCTCAACCTACGTACAAATTACCATTAGACGGAGCGGGATCCTATGGCTGCGTGGACAGTAAGTAGCACCAAATTTTCGCCTCCTCCAACCCAATAATGGCATCCTGTGTGTTTATGTGAACGAAGAAACACCAGAGCAATGAAGTATCATGGACACAACCTTGGTGGCACAAAGATGGCGAGAGAGGGAGATGCATTACTGGGGCAACCAACATCCACTGCTGATGGAGTATTAAGCCCTTGACTCTTCTACGCTCCCAATACTACAACATTATAATTACAACAGCCTAAATAACCCTTTTGGTGACAACTCAATTGCTGCTACAGAAGATTAATTGTCCTGCCCGCCCTCATGCTCCCAATCTTTCTAAAATTCTCGGTAGAACTGGGGTAAAAATACCAGGCCATTCAAGAACGATGAACAATGGTGAAGATGGCGTGAAAATAGCGGGTGTTTGTGTGGGATGTGTATTCGAAAGTCGTACTACTAACCATTTTTATTCACAACGGAAGAAAGAGGTTAGGGGGCTTATGGAAAAAAACCATTGTACATTTTTTACCCGTCATGTTGAAAGGGATGGGGTAGGCAGGACGGAGGCCCGTCTGGGACGTGACTATATATCCATGGTACGGATTTACAATGTACTGTGATTACCTAGGGGCGACTGCCCCTGGTTTATTGCACTGTACTACAACTCTCTCCTCCAAGGTATGGTTACCTGAACATGGGACAACTAGAGCAGTTAGTTACTATACCTTGCACAAATTCAGTGCTATATACAGCTGACCTGGCTTACGGTTTCTAGCTGTGAAAAGTAATGATTATGACTATAATAACTCTCTGGTGCGTCCTAAGTGTTTACAGTAGCAGTGATGGCACAAGTCCCCTGCGACTTTATATAGTGCACCAGCTTGGATCCTATTGTGGTAAAAAATGTGACATCAGAGATTTGTCTCATTAAAAAAGGTGCAGTAGTCCGCCGTTCCGCTAGAAGATGAGATGTTTGGATGTTCCGTACACAAGTGGTAGCAAATGGGGTACAAGGGGAAAGGACTTTACCAAGCTGGTGATTTCAGTTTCAGCTCTCTCTCAGTAGAGTATGACTGAGGCGCGGCTTCAAATAGGCCTCTACCTGCTTATTTTACCTGCTTGTTTGAGCGATTACTGTAAAAATATCATGCATCCCTTTACGGACTCCTAGTCTCCGGCGCATCCTTGGTCTGTTTCTCAGCGTATACTCCCGATCGGATTGCCCATGTACATGTACACACACATTTCCTCTAAATTCATCCCTCCTCTATACATAGGAAATCGAAAGACTACGAAGTTGAGCTCTGGAAGTGGACTTGAGGACCCGATGATTGCCCCTGCGAATTCCTAACGGGGAGAAGGGGAGAAATTCATACCAAACCTCGTCCGGTACCATTCCTTTGAAAGTTACCAAGAATCTTGGTCAAACCACTGAACTCTTGCCCACCCCTGTGAGGACTCATCACTAGTCCGGGAATGCTCAGTTTCCCCGCTACAGTACCCTCATACCCCGGCAGTCAGAAACAGCGGAGGACTTTGATAGCCACTTACTTCTCTTTTCGGTTCAAAAAACCGCATCTCCTGGGCCCTAAAAGTAGGACAACTTCATCCAACCCTCCCCCCTCCCTCTACCGTTCCCTCTACTCTCGGAAGCGCACTCACTATGGAAAATTGGACCAACTTTTACAACAGTTACGGCGGAGCAGGGCTAGGAGAGGAACATGATGATGCAGTCAACCGCATCCGCACATTGACTTCCCCTCGTACCCTGCAGCAGCCTTAAGTACATGCATATGTCATGACCGGGACGAAGATTCAACTTTCATTCCGACCGCCTGGGCAAATACCATTGAGGCAAGTTAGATAGATGAGGACAACGCATTGTCAGTTTGTGCAACCTCCATTTCTCTCAAGACGCATGCTAACAAACTAGCTTATCTACAAATTGTCTTCTTCAACAACTGTCTCCTATCACCCGCAACTTGAAGATTCCACCAAGTCGTATGTGAGCATGCACAGCCACCACTTTCACAACGGAGTATGATCCACCTTATATGGAGTTCCGGTTAGAGATTGAACCGTGATCCATACACTCTCGTGAGTTCCGTCCGTCTTACAAGATTCTTATTACCAGAACCACACATACGTACACAAACGCACACGAGCTCACACACAACTGTAAAAGGAGGAACGAAGGAGGGAGGAAGAAAAGTGTGTAGAGTTGCTCCCTCCCTTCCATCCCTTTATTATTATAGAAGGGAAACTTTGGATGGAGAAAAAGTTGGCGAACTTTGATTATAAAGCATATAATTTAGTACAAAAGATGAGTTTATGACTTTATGAGGCTATACAATCTCTCGCAGACAGAGAATAAGAGGGAGAGGAGTCACTGCTGGATTCTCCAGAGACAACACACACAGACACACACACACACACACACACACATACATTGCACTGCAGTCACTACAGCCCCGCTCCCCCCTTGACTTCTTCATCATCAGGCCAGAAAGGTCGAGGGCTCTATGTGTGTACATGTGCATGAGAATGAAGGGAACTCAGACGATTGTTCTCTGAGGGATAGAGAACTCTTCTCCCTGCACCATGCACGGAAGAGGGTTCCACTTTCCCTTCCCGTTCGCCCAACTTTTCGCATCTTCCACCCATCTCGGCTGGGTGTGGTGGTAGCAGTCGCAGCAGTAGTGTTGAAAGGGGCAGAAGATACAACATTCTGGTCACAATTTCACCTCTAAGGTCAGGATTCGAAATAGTTCTCCGAATGCAACTGCACACAGGATGTTGGAGCTGGAACCATAGGCTGTGCTCATCTACTCCGGCAGTGCGAAGCGAAGTTCCTCCTTCCATCCTGTTTACCTACCCTATACAGCTTGCATACTATAATACTTCATCGCGTCCACAAATACACACGGGATACTACTTTGAACCCCGACGGAAACCTATTTGAATGCGGACAGTTCCAAGTTTTCCGGACGGAGCGGTTTCAAAGTCGGTGGAGGCAGCGGCACTTTGACTATCCCATCCACTTCTCTACTAATACAAACTCGGCCAACATTATTAAAAACCACATGGATCAATAGGCTATTCGAGTAATAATAGGTGATACAGCATACCCGGAAGGATGACTATAGCTCTTTACGGCTCCAACTTAATGTCTCACCACCATGGGCTGAGCTGGTCCCTTTATTCACGTCGTCAGTCTAATCATGTTCTACCAACGAACCGTCCAAAATCCACTTAATTACATGACTTTCCATCCGTCCGTGGAGACAAGAGGAACAACAGAGAGAGAGAGAGAGAGAGAGAGAGAGAAAGAGGGAGTGAATAAATGAGTATTGTCGGTTCCCGCCGTCATCCTCCTTTTGAATTTCTTCTCTTCTCCCCCGTCTCCGTGAGTCAAAGTTTTCTCTTTGCGGTTTAAGAGCCACGGGGTGAGGGGCTACTCTCACACTGTAATAGACCAGCATGGGGATTTCAAAGTCAGAAATCATAATTTCCGCAGTATTACTCAGGATGAGTTGTAGTAAGGATGTGGAGTGGTGAGTTCTCTACCGCGAGATTTTCCGTGAGCTCACATTCGAGATAAATACAAATATCCAGACGTAAATTGGATAGAGGCTAGCATCCATTGGAGAGTAAGAGAGTTGCGTGTGCTTAGTCCTGAGTGGGCTGAGGAGGCCTGGATGATGCATACATATACATATATATATATAGTTTTTGCCCATCTACAGAAAAGTTAAGTTTTCACGACTTTCTTCCTCCTCCTCCTGTAGGTAATTCCCGCGTCTTTCGTTCAAATCCAGTTAGTGAGATAAAATTAATGCAATGCAGTATTCATTCAAGCTGCCCCCGCTCTCCTGGACGTACGTACATATCACGGCTCCCGCGTTCTCGGCCAGTCAGCAATAGGAAAGAGATACAGAGGAGAAAGGCGGATTCCCAAGTAGATTTTCACCCTCTTCATTTTCTCCTTGTCTTCGTCCTCTTCCTTATCAATTCTTATTACTTCTATTTTCTCTCTATTTATCCCAAGTTGCCAACACGGAATTAGGTAGTAGGAAGGAAGAGCTTTGGTTGTAATTCGCTCTCTCATGACTACCGCCTCTCTCGTCTGACTACTACTATTACTACTAATACATGTATATATATATAAATGTATATATATATGCATACATATAAATGTACTCTGTCCTCCTTCGGCTCCTCATTCAGCCGCCTGTGAGTCGTAATAGCTGCGGGCCGTGGGGCGGTAGTAAGTCTGCCGCCAAGCCTTCCTCCCATCAACTTTTCCTATGATTACAATGAATATTTTCTCTATCCTTACTTTTCACTTCATCAAATTTACCATTTATCTTATTTTACTACTTTTATACTACTCTGTGTAGAGCCGGTGGAGGAATCCCCGCCTCTCCACATCCTACGTCGGCCTACTATCCCAGGATGGTAATTAGCTCAGCCCAGCCATCACATTTGTCCGGGATTTGAGCCTATTTTCTCGCAGGCTTCATCCAAAGCATACGGGGAAGAAGAGATGGAGAAGACGGAGTAAGTTTTTATTAAAATTGGATCTGACCACTACCACAGGGATCTGAAGCTGGGTCGGGGAGTAGTCTAGAAAATCTCTGGGACGGGACAGGCATACGGCGGCGGGAGCAGTCTAGAAAAGAAATAATACGGGAATTTCATAAATATAATAATAATTAAATTTTATCATGACACTCCCCTGTTCCAACGCTACCCACACAGAACTTGTCTCATGCTCCCAAGCAGTAACACACTTTCCGAAGATACTCCAGAGTACAGGGAGGGTGAAGAGATCAGAGGGTACGTAGTAGGATTCCGCGCAGAGTGGAAGCAGGGATGTTGATTTGATTTTGGCCTTACCTTCTTAGAATTCAGAGGGTGTTTGCCAAACAGAGTCATTAAAAAATAAATTTGTCGCTCCATTTCAACCCTGCACCAACCTAATCTTCATTCAACCTGTTAAATATTGAAGTTTCCCCTTCCCCCTCCCATACTCTCCTATTCCGCGCCTCTACAGGAAAAAAAGTTGGATTTATTTTTCTGTTTTCCCTCCTCCTACGACGGTGTACTACTCCGTTCCGTGCACTCCGCTTCCAAACCCCAATCCCGGCATCCCCACAGTCCCAGTATCCCCTTGAGTGGATGCATGTATAGGTTGAAGAGCATAAATGAAATCCCTTTGGTGGGGACTGCAATTGGAAAAATAACTCTCCCGAGAATCTCGTCGGAGAGAGAGAGAGAGAGAGAGAGAGAGAGTAAAATGAAATCTTTTAATTACTCCGTTTTATGGGGCTCATCGACTTTTTCCCTCTCCCGCTATTTTTTCCACGCCAAACATGAGGAAAAGCGACTCTTTTACAAACGAACGCCATCCTTCTATCCCCCCTCCTTTACGCAAGAGTAAACAGGGGTGGATGCAAAGGCACAAAAGCTACACTCGGGCCTCCCATCAACCAACTCCACTGATGTTCCCTCTGTCTCCAAATTTAACTTGACCCTGGTGGAAACATTTTAGAGCAGGTTTAAGACTTCTCCTGATGATGATGGTGGCGATGACGACGGCTTGGAATGCCGCATGTAATGCATTTGAGTTGACGGAGTAGAAATTACCACACACGCAGTGGAGGAACTCAGGTTGAACTTTCCCCTTGATTTAATTTGACTCCGCTGAACTGCTCACTGATTTCGAGACACACATCCCATATGCACGTCCCCAGCCTTCAAGTTCATCACCAACCAGTTGTTCCATAAGTGGATCTTCCAGTTTTTGGAATCATGTCTAAGCTCCTGTAGAGTTTCGATATTAAGCAGAAAGTTAAACAAGAGCCATCCATATTGCCACCCTTGTGCTCAGCGACTTCCCCCCGTGCCCCACGACTCCAGAGAGACCGAGAGACTCAGCTAAAAGATACATGAGCCTAAACCTGAGCCGAGGCCTGCCGGTAGGGGCAGATACGTGTGGGTCGATGGGCTATCCATTATAGATTGTCATGACAGCAAGCCCGATATGACCATTGACACAAAAGCCAATGTTTTTGACTCCACAGAGCAGTGCACAGTAGACAGGGCGCGACAATTGAAATACTTACCCTGCTCCTTCCTCTCCCCCCCCCCCCCGGTT
>WJFA01000926.1:0-26957 GCA_009870155.1 Pseudobourletiella spinata | reverse complement strand
TTTCCCAAAAACGGAAGTGGTGAAATTTTAAAGTTGAATATTTTGTAAACTAGGCGCTAGTAGGGTGAGAGACTTTACGGTTAGGGTATGCTAGGGTAGGGTCACATACCCTAATAATCCCGAGCCGATCCGTTGTGGACACCTGACTGACCCTCCTAATGAGACTGAAACATATTTGCTCTAAGAGTGTAGGGCAGGTTGGGAAATAAGTACTTGAGGAAATGTTCGAGATGGTTGGATTATATTACAAGACAAAATTGTGAAGTAAAAATTATGTTTTCGAGGTGGAGATAACGTGGCCATGAGTCATGACGCCGTAAATAATCCAATGTCTATAGCCGAACAACAATAATAACACAATCCCTGGAACAATTTGTGTAAGGGTAAAAATTATATCGTACTTCTGACGTACTAAGTGTTGATACGCAAGGAAGCTGAAACTGATACGAGAAAAGAGAGGCATGTGCTTCTGACGCCAATGGGTCATGACACTCCTTTGCACTGAAGTAATTTAGTATATTAGCTAGGAAATGGTTCGAGCTTCACTTCTACTGGGTAACAGACGCTTTGGCTTAGCCCGTTCGTTGACGGTGCACGTGGATAGTTGTCCTCTTATCTCCGTTAATAGTACAGCGTAAGTTGCAATGTGATAGATAACATCCCAGTGACGGTTCTTCCTATGTTTCACACACAGGTTGAGTTGCATAAGCTATAGATTGAAAGACGACGTGGCTGTACGAAGATGTCTGAAAGTGCGAAAAAAGGAAAAATTACGCTCTCTGGACTCACCAAAGGATCATCTATAACCATGGCTGGCACATCTTTCCCGTCCTTCCGATTCAGTCCCGAAAATGAAGAGATTGAGGAAATCATGCTACAGGATCCCACGGCTGGTGAGTATTAATTTTGAAAGAATGTTGCATTAAACGAATATTATGCATATGAAAATCTTCATGAGAGATGCACAACGTTTTGCCCTGTTTGAAATTATACAGATGATAAAGCACAGTCATTACCGGAGTCACCGAAACCGTCAAGCTCAAATGGGGATGTGTCACCTTTGAAGGAGATGCTGAAGCACAAATGGGCCAACAAGTGGGAGAAACGATCGCTATCTCTAGATTTGGATCTGAAGGGGAAAATTATCACGGCTATAGAAGACAAGAGGAAATCGATTTTTTCACAGTTTATTACCGAAGAGACTGGAATCATTCCATCGTCAGGGTCCATAGCAGAGCATATTGGATACACGGGTGACGCGGATATGGCCGTGGGTCATCATGGAAAGTACAGTCACAGCCATGACTGTCTCGAGAGCTGTGCGGAAAGTCAGGGGGAAGTGGAGGAAGTTGGCACTGATTACCTAGCACATAGTCTGCTCGCAGAAGATAATCATTTGGACCACTTGTTGAAATTTAGTGTAGCTCCCGAACTGCTCCAAGAGTATTTTGCTGGATACTCCCCGCTGTATTACAGATACCCCCGGTTCCACGCGGAACTCCCGAATCATGAGTCAGTGGTTGAGATACAAAAGGATGATTTGAAACCATCAACTATTTTTAACCGGATTGTTGACGCCCTGTCAAGTCACAAATGGACCAAGTATTTTGTTGGTATTGCTGCCGTAGCATTGTTTCTTCCCACGCTCGTGGCACCCCTCGTCTGGATGGTGGTGGGAGGAATGGCTGTCATTATTTTTCAGGATAGCCTCCTGAACCGTCACCCCATTGCAGATTCCCCGGCCGAAAGCACCGAGCTCCCCAGTGCAGAGTGTGATAATGGGGGGACGCCAAGTTTTTCTAGTGCGTCCTTAAGTCCTTCATCTTCACAACCTGAATTAAAATTAATGCACTCCATCAGTTCGGAGAAGAAAATTCAGCGATATGGTAGTCGTTCACAGGTAATTTAGTATAGATATTCATATCTTGGAACGTAAACTACTTCTGTATGACTTTACTTCATTCAGCCACTCTTGATCTTTCAGGGCTGGATGACTGAATTCGAAGGAGACTATGATCCATTCAGCTGTCATGTTCGACTCACGCGAATCGTTTTCGTCCGGCTTGATGGATGCATGCTTTCTGTATCATATCCCCACCCGAAACACAGGATTCCCAAACGACCACTTTGGAATGACCCACCAATCCCTTCAGAAGTGATCTTTGTTCGTCATAATATTTATAATATATCTGGAGCCACCGTTTCTATTGCCCCCGAAAAGTTAGCCCGAAATCGAGCTTGGAACAAAAAATATCCTATTGCGATTCGTCTACCGAATCAGTCAGTTGTTGCTACAATTTGCCCCAGCGCTGCTTCAGACGTATTAATTGAAGGGAAGGATTCTGCAGAAGAAAGTAACCCCACCACCTCATCCACCAACTCAGGGATTAAAATTACAGAGGCGGATAAGAAATCCAGCGAAGTCAAGAAGGAGGTTACTCGAGAAGATTGTAGTTTTAAAATTCTGTGGCTATTTTCAAGGACTGATCGAGAGAAGGATGATTGGTACGTCATATAATATATTTTTTTGGCTCAAGTACTCAGTCTGAAATTGCGGTGAACTTATTTTGCTGTACTGAGGCGGACTTTTAGCTTGATGGAGTGCAGTTCGGGCGAATATTTGATTATATGTAGGGCTCTTTTTTCCCATTCGCCGCACCGACATTGAATGTTAGTGCAGGCACTGCTCTTGATAGGTAGCTTGAATTCTAAAGTAGTTTCCCTTTCATTCCTTCCAGGTTTCGACGCCTTCAGGCTGCGTCAAAGTTAGGTCCAAACGTTGGAGAATCGTCTGAGTTGAAATCGGAGCAGTCGTTTGAGCAGGAGACTCTCCAACATTACCTGGACTATATGCGGAAAGTGATTCCATCCTTAAGTGAAGATTTATTGGAAAAAGCAGGAAGTTTGATGGGCTCAAAGCAGGATGGGAAAGAGGCTGGAAACGAGAAAGATTCAGGGAAGAAGGACACGTCGGATAATGGCTCGTCATCCAGCAAACTGGAGGATACTCCAACCTCCTCCCGAAAAGGATCTCCGGCTCTTGATGATTCTATGAGTCTTGAAATTCTTACTGTACCCCACAGTCCAGTATTTCTCAATGCGTTTCTCGGGCGGCTTTTCTATGATTTTTTACGCTCTCCACATTGGACGGGGAAAATCAGTGGACTAATTCAAAAGAAACTGAATTTTATCCGACGTCCTCAGTTCCTAGAAACATTACTCGTGAGAGATTTAGATCTGGGCTCTGCGATGCCCTTAATTCAGAGGTATGAATAACATAGCTTTTTGGTGCACGGCACTGTGTTTCGTAGTCTTGCTTACTTAGTGTACCTTTTACTATTTCGCAGAGCTTCATCGCCCAGCGTAGACAGCCAAGGTCTGTGGCTTGATTTGGATCTTACATACGAGGGAAATTTAGTTCTTACTCTTGAGACCAAAATAAATCTGTTGAAATTAAGAAAATCTCCAAGCCAGGAAACAGAAGATCATGGAGCACAAAATATGAGCACAGTTAGCAGTTCCGTATCGTACAACGGCTCGTCTGGGGGTTTCCCTACAGTCAGCGTTACTGATAATAGCAGTGGTGGAACATTGACGAAGAAAAGTTCACAGGATACCAGTGGTGTGTCGGGACAGACACAAAATTGTGGGGGGAGTTGTGGAGATGCCGCCGTTTCTAAATCCTCCTCAACAATGACAATCAATAGATCAAATTCGTCCACTCCTGTCCAGGCGGTTGCCCACATGTTCGATTCGGATGCAGATGACAGTGGTGAGTCATCCGAGGATGACACGAACCCAGATGATTTCTTAGCCCATCAAGGAAGTGAATCAGCATCCAAGGATGATCCTCAAAATCCTGGTGACTCCAATTCCGCATCTTCGAAGGGAAAGAAGATTTTGAAGATGGCTGAGAAAATTGCAAGCTCCAAGTACGTGCAGCAAGCTACAGAAATGAAAGTGGTCAAAAAGGCAATTGCGAATGTAGCCAATACACCGATAGTGCTTTCAGTAGAGCTAAAAAGCCTAGCAGGGACCCTTGTCCTCAACATTCCTCCGCCACCTACGGATCGACTATGGATGGGGTTTCGGCACAATCCATCCATGCAAATCAGTGCAAGACCCAAGTTTGGATCGAGAGCTGTCAACCTGACTCAGGTCACGGACTGGATACAGAAAAAGCTTCTACATGAATTTCAGGTACACGACCTTTTCGTTCCATCAGAGAATCATTCAATCTAAAATCATCATGTGTGTGTAGCTAGATTTTTGGATGCTAATTGCTTTTTTTAAATTGTTTTTCAGAGAGTAGTAGTATTCCCAAATATGAATGATGTGACAATCCCGCTTATGGAATTCAAAATTCCCAAGTAGAAGAGTACAGCAGCTATGACGCTATTCAAATTGGTTTCACACAGTAGGGATTATTACTCACAGCTGCCCATTCGACCACAAGTCATGCAACCATTGTTGTGATACGAGTTAGTTGTCGACATTAAAAACTGAAGTGAGCCACAGACTCTGTAGGGATTGGAATCGAAGCGATACGTCCCATTGCATGGAGCTGATTACACATATTTGTATAAGATTTGTCTACATTTTTCAATTCCAGTGCGCTGTAAATGTTTCCTTTTATACTTTCTGTGTTAAAACCCGTTATAAACTATACGCGTTCACAGCCTTCTTGGAAGTATGTGAATTCGTTACTGGCATTCCTGAAGAATGCAATGAAACGTCTGACTGGAACTAGTTACAAATTTTCTCGCTAGGATAATTTTAATAGCTATACTTGCCGAAATGAAACTAAAGGCACAACTAACGTGTGTTTTTTTCAAATGTTAATATTGTTGTGGTGACGATTGTTAAATTTTAGCTTTCAAGCTGTTTTCCGTAGTCATGGCATATGTTTCTCAATTCTGATAAGTAAGAGGGCTAAGTGAGTGGGTGAATGATTCGATTGGTATGGTATGTATGAGGACTTGGCAATTGCCATTGCCAACCTAGTTAGGCAACGTAAAGGTATAGGTAAGGTGGAATATATTGAAAGTCGGTTCTTTTACACACTGTGTATTTGTAAAATTGTGTCACTTTCACCATCATACGTAGTTGCATAACTTTGTATACCAAAAATCGTACAAGTCTTTTTGGGATATTCTGAGGTGCATGCGCGAATTTAGTTATGCCTAGAAAATATTTACGGACAAGTCAGCTTAGAAAGATTTATTTTTTGTATTTGTTCAAGCGGGGCTTCAAAGCTTGGTTCAATGTGAGGGATCTACAGGTAGCATCCTATTGTGGGTGACTTCAGTATTGGAACTCTTCCGAGGCAGGTTGTTAGGAAAATTTTGCTGTGGTATATTAAGGATCGCAGTGTTTCAGTACTCTTGTCAATTTGCGAGGATGATTTTACCAGTGGACCTTCTTTTATCTTAATGGATACTGTATTCATTAATGGAGGGTCTGAGTTGGACCACTTCTAGTTTAAACAGGTGCAGCAGTGTGAATTAGTTGTAAGTGCTTGGTTTTGGTGGAATGAGGATGTGATGTAGGTGTGAAACCAAATTACTTTTATACAAGTTTTGGCTATCTGTGAAAACAAATCAATCTATGTGGATATTGTACGTGTTAAGTTAGCAACTGGAAGGTCATGTCATGCGGAGTATGTTGTTTTCATTCTAATTTTTTTCATGTATGGATATCTCCAAGGTTTCAATGTTTCTCGACGTCTAACAAAAATATTGATGTGCGGACATATTTGTACCAGAATTTTGAGTGCACAAAGTCCAGAATCTTACATTTTCCCGACGTGCATAAATTATAATAGGGATTGGGGGTGGGAAAAGTTAAATATGAAAGCAAAGCGATGGTTTCGATATTTTGTATTTACAACTCTATAACCTTTGTACGTTTCAAGTGCGAAGTTGGATTACATGAATCATTTACTTTTTCCATATAGAGAAATGTATTCACACTAAGTGCAGAGCTGTACTAATTGTAAACATGTGGGTGAGGTGAATTTGATATTTTTTGTATACAAACGGAAGCGCAGAAAAACTCGATATATGGAAAGCGAAGCCTGTGAGATATTGCAGAGCTTTGGAGAGAAGTTTGTAGTTTCTCCCTGTTCGTAGTAGTTTTCTGTACTGGTGCAATGCACAACAAAACTGTATAAGAATTACTGTTAACTCGTGGCTGAATGTATCGGTACGATAGCGTTGAGTTCCATGTATAGTTATCATATCCGGAGGTTACTATTACACTGACTGAGCATTTAGGTAATCTTCAGGTGGTGTTGTCATGGAAGATCTTGATCTTTAGTGACGGGGGGATTACGACTTCCGACCCAGCCATATAATGGGCACACCATACATAGCTCGTCGTATCGTAATGGTAACTTGATGTTGAACACGAGTTCTGTCCCCAGCCGGGCCAAAGTGGATATTTTTGCTG
Source organism: Pseudobourletiella spinata (assembly GCA_009870155.1). NCBI lineage: Eukaryota > Metazoa > Arthropoda > Collembola > Symphypleona > Bourletiellidae > Pseudobourletiella > Pseudobourletiella spinata. The sequence continues at coordinate 20,507 of WJFA01000926.1, read as the reverse complement.
CCTCACAACAGTAATTTTTCTGCGTGTAATATTGATTAAAAGGAGGCGTTGAGAGTGATCTGTTTTAATGTCTGTGATACGAAAATAATCAAATGATGCTGTAAATAACTTAAATCCTAATATTGGCTGCATTTGTTGTCATTGTGGTTAATGTATTAGTATATAGTCTGTTACTTGCAAACACACATACTATTTTCGTCGGCGGTCGCTCGCATTATAGCTGTGGTTCAACACCTTTTAGTAAGTTCTGGTCTCTAATGAAGTAGGTTTATTGTACAGGTAAATACGATCATTCTTAGTCACGATTAAGTACATAGCACTGTGCACTAGTGAATTTATTGTTTTACGTGATTTCGTCGTCTGTTCTACTTAAAATATTTTTTTGTAATGAAGTATGGTATAGATTTTTATGTCTTACTGATGTCACACTTAAGTTACAATTTACAATGTGCTCTTCTCAACCATTTCTTCTACATCTCTCTTGTTACGCTTGTATACCGCCTTTTGTTACGAATAAATATGAATTTTGGTGCGATTATCTTTGCATCTTCAAACTGCCCTTGCACTTGCGAAATGGAGAATTACTGCTCTGGGCTTAGCATCAAAGTTGGCGTCGAAGGCGGAATTTTTCATACTTATTCCCTTGTAAAACATATTTTCTCCACGGCCAAAAAATTCATCTTACCGCCCCTTTCGCTTCTCAGGTTTCCTACTTGTGCCAGTAATTTTGCCGAAATGTATTACCGTGCTCCCAGAAATATTAAGGAATCAGCAAGAGTATGCTTAAAAGCAGCTAAAAGAAAGGCTGTTAATGGTAGCACAAAATTTGGAAATTTCTTCAATTCCTATCTGGTTCAATAAGGTGGTATTAGTTATTAGTTATTACTTATTACATTACAGGTTAAGAGCATAAATGCTAAGTGGTAAAATGAATTTAAAAAATCATATTTTCGATTGCTTTATGCTGAATAGTGCTAAAAAATAATACTACTAGGTTTTATTTGTAAAAACTAAAATGAAAAAACAAGTAATTTCAAAATTCGTTTTTTCTAAAAATAAGATTTTTAACATTTTTTACAAAATTATTTCTTTTAAAATAATTACTTGAAATGCATATTTTCAACAATTCTTTGTTACAACAAGGGTTTAAATTTCCCAGATCTGATTTCGGTGAACTTTCTTGAATCTTCGGAAACTTTGCGTTAGGCGGGCGAACGACTTCTGATTAACTGATTACTATGGTGACCGGATGTCTAACGTAAGAAAATGCATGTTCCAAGCGCTTTCTTATATAGGCCCGAGACTTCGCATAAGCTCGTTATAGCGTCTGGACATGCCAAAACAGGTGACAAATATTGGCATATTTCGTCATATTCTCCTCCTAAACGCATAGTGCTTTCTGCCCTTGTCGTCATAACCCTAAAATTTGCATGCAAGCCCTCATAAATCTAGATTTTATGCTCACTCACAAAATTTAAATGTAAAAATTAAATTGGTAAGTGAAAAACGGAAATCTGAATTGCATGGTAGTTTCTTTTAATGTTCCGCATTGGAAATAGTCGCCTGCCCCAAGATATTTCAAAGGAGGAGCCGGAAGAGGATCGAACTTTCCGGTTGATAGATTCATAAATTAGCTTTTTCAGTTAGGATTTCGTGAGAATGCTCAATTACAGATGCACTAGCACTATGCAGCAAAACTGCACAAAATTAAAGAAGAAACGTATTTTTATGACCTAGGAAGTAATGAAAACCCCAAAAATTGCATGCATATTTCGCGTCATAGTCATAATCCCAACGAAGTTGCAGATTTTCCGTCATAGTCCCTTAAGATTTTCCACATGCAAACCGGCAAAATCCCCCTTAAAAACGATCATAGAAATCCTGTCTCTAGTAATTGACTAGCACCAAAACTTTGTTTTCTCAACTCAGCCAAGCCAAACCTGAATTTCCGCAAGAGTATGGCGTTCATGATCCTGCTGGAATGACTTTGATACCTTTTCTACCTTTTGATAGCTCATAGTCGCCACTCGGTGCTTTGGTGGCAGTTGGGGATTTTCCCTTGTTAGCTTCCCTTCCCAAAAAGCTTGTCCCATCCCTCCATAATATTTACTGCATCAGTTCTGTGCGAAATGTATGTACCAAAATTAAGCAAGTGACTTCGCAGCCTGATAAATATGAATGATGGTTGATAATGGTTAACATGTGTAGTTACCATCAACATTTAAATGTATTTCTAATTAACTTGTCCCATGACCGAACGGGATCACTGGGGGACATGTTTACAGTTAGAACCTCGTTATCCGGCCGCGGTCAAAAATTCCCAGTCACGAAAGTAACGGAATATATCTTCTACTGTATGCTCATATTTAATTTTTCTATGTCCACGTCCACTCAGTCGCTGAAGAAAAGTTTGAGAATTTATCCTGGCGTAATCCCTTCACCTTGTACACCACGCTTTCTAATTAACATTACCATTAACATTACCACACGCAGAATCAACTTTCGTCACAAGAGTAACCAACAGTAACTATGCATTGCATCCATTCGACTCCCCACTGTATATATGCTTGTTAACATAATCTGATAGGAACTCTCATACGGTGAGTTGATTGGTTTGACATCATGCGCTCCGCAAATGTAGTGATATTGAGTTTTGGCAGATGTAGCTAATCGGAAACGTAAAATTTCCCAAAAACATTTGTAATTCTTCACAAAGGCGGTTCATACGGCGGCAAACGTTATTCTTACTAAAGCTTGTGTAATTTAAACTGACACACATGTTAGGTTTTCACACATTCGAAGTGACTACGGGTGCGAGCTGCGAGCATTTCAACAGTGTAGGCCGAAAACACATGACTGTGCTGGACCTGTGCTGCTGACGGTGCAATCCAAGGGCGCCAACATTTACCTCTAACGGACTGAATTGTGATTGGCTCCCAAAAACGTGGGAGATGCTTTTTTCGAAATTGTTTACAAATGTGAAGAGACAGGGCAGCGGACTTGGCCTCGGATAATGTTATCAGATTCCTTGGATTCGACAAATTTTTAAAATAACCGAAATGGTAAGCACAGAGCGTTGATGTGGTATTTGTGTATACATCCAATGTGAGGATGACATGGAAAGTGGCCGTAAATAAGTATTTAAATTCAAGTGTCACTGTGATTCCTTGTTATTTTTTTGTTATCGATATAATTTATGATTTGTTATGGGTGCAAGTAAGGAAGGATTTTTTTTCTAAAATTTCAAATTTCATTCGCAAAGACGAAAGGGGTGCAGCCCAAACCAAACACGAAGTTGCGCGGGAAGGTAGTGGAAAAAGTTTCACATCAGTCGTCTCCACGCACACCGCCGTCAAGAACATCTCCAAGAAAATCCAGGGAACAGCCTGCTGAAGTTGCTACAACGAGCAACGGGACATCAAATCACCAGGACACACGTGTTATTAAATATACAGCTCGAAAGAGCACCGCAAAACCCCCGCCGTTGAAATCGAAGCATCAGCCCGCAGCAGTGGTACGACCCTACCGCCCTGCTCCCAGTGCCTTAGCAGAAATACGAAAATATCAAATATCAGTGAATAACCTCATCCCCCGATTACCATTTAATCGGTTAGTTCGGGAAATAACATTCCAAGTCACTGGTGTTCAAGATCTTCGCTATCAGGGACTTGCGTTGAGTGCATTGCACGACGCAGCGGAATCTTATATCGTCGGAATGTTTGAAGATTCTTACCTACTTGCCCTTCATGCGAAGCGAGTGACCTTAATGGAACGAGATATCCAGCTAGCAATGAGAATAAGAGGTCGACATGGGATTTTGTGAGAATGTAATTTTTCTGTCATCGCAACAAAGGTTCATTGCAGTTATTTAAAGACGATCTTGGACATTAGTTAGCATATTATGTATTTGTTTTGGCTGGAACAGTCGCGTATGGTAACCCCATGTCTTGTATAAAAATATTTTTTACCTGCAAAATCATTAAAATGCAATTTGTGTAGTAGATGATATGATTTTCTTTACAGTCAGGTTGTAACTATGCAGTAAAATAAGTATTCATAAATCTATGCGTATGTATATGTATATAGGTATTTATTATAAATAAGAACAAAATCAAATCGGGCTTCCGAAAGATATTATGCCTGCGACGTAAATCTTAATCTAAAAACGCAAAGGCGATATAGTAGTTGCTCACCCTTCTATATATGTAAATATATAAAAACAGCGGGAAATTAAAATACAGAATGTGACCCCGTTGAACAAGAACAGGGAGCAGCGGTCATTCCTTCACAAATTTTTCCTGCATATATATATATATATATATATGTCAAGGGCATGAGAGTACAGTATCATTCAGTTTCACTTAACAATGAATATTTTAATTGGTACACAACAGATTCTCTACATAAAGTCTTTGTCATCTAATATAATTCGATCTGACGCATGAGTCAACAACATCAGTGTTTTCCCTCTAAATCTATAGAAAACTGGGTATGATAAAATAGCTAGCTATATGTGTGTATGAGAGTAATAATCATATAGTTGCACTGATAATTACTAGCATCATGTGTGGGTTATTGAAACGAACGAAGTGTCATATTCGTGCGTAGTCGTCGTCGCTGAAACAGTTTTTTACAAGGTTTCACAAGAGGCGATTCATTACAAAAAAAATGACGTAAAATCGAAGACATGACTTGACAGGTCAGATATATATCTATATATATATATATAATTTTCTGCACAGTTTTTTTTTATTTTAAAAAAATTCCAGACTATGAATGACAAGATGGCCACTTAAGTGATTTGCTGCTCTAGTTTGGCTGCATGAATTTTGGCGGTGAGCGTGCCACTCTTAGGAGGAACTGAAGGTTTATTCGGTGGAACAGGAGGTGGCACACCTCGCCCTAAACTATACTTTTTCGGAGCTACAAGCGACCCGCCGCCGATCCCACTGTTTTTCTCACCGCTCGGCGGCTTTGCCTAAAGTAAAACGTTATGCATATCAAATACATGGCACTATTCCATCGTAGTCGTATTCTCAGTTTGGCATAAACACATTATAATAGACATATGGTTAACAGCAGAGCGCTTTAAGAGTGCGCACGGGTACAACAACACCGGAATACTACAATGCAATTCTAAAAACACCACCGAAACTGGAATATCACGACTCGACTTCAATGAGGCTTAAAATACAAAAAATATATAGCATGAAGCAATCAACTTTAAAGGCTTATTCACCAAAAGTCATTACACAAAAGGTCAAAATAGTGTCACGAAGACTCAAGCCCAAGATGACACCGACTTTTCAGACCAAGATCAGCTATTAGCTCTGAAAAACGGAAAAGCAGATTTTTGCCTCGAAAAAAGCTACTATAGATCAAGCATTATTGAAAAACAAAATAATTCAAGGAGCGATCTACAGGCGTAGTACTCACTCATCTACAGGATACTTCTAAATAATTTGGAAATATTTTCGACGCCCTGATCTTTTTCATTCAGAGCCCGACGTAAACAGCAATGAAAGTTTTTGGATTCACACATCCACAACACATTTCCTCTATACGACCAAAATCAGTTCAAAATTCATGCTTCATTATGAGCCTGTGATTGCGAAGATTGGGGAAACCCAGTGTGATCAGCTATAGGATGATCATATACTATATAGTACGACTCACAACATTCACACTCAAAGATCTCAACATAAAATAAACTATTCAAAGCCAATGCATGTACGCCCGATTGCCATTCATTAGTCAAAATACGAAAATAGATCAAAACTTGAACAGCCTCCCACAAGTTTTTTGTCACGTCTGGACGATCGAGTTAAGGCTACAAATAGTCTAGGAAAGGGGGCCGAATTTGAGCCACCAACAAGAAATTGTATGGATGACAAAGCTGGAAGCAAACTTACAAGACTAAGTAAAAGTTGCACTAACATCACCACCAGAAACACTCACAGAATTAAATAAAGAATTAAATAATACATATTACGTAAGTATTATAACGTCAGGTGATCAACACCGAACTTGGGTTCCATATTTTATTACTCAAGCCACCAGGTCGTGATTTTCGTATAAAACTTATTGATATAGATCAATACAATAAAATAAAGCACCATCCAAAAACTTTTGGAGAAAAGTTTTGGAACTCTTTGGTCATGTTTGTTAAAAAAAACTGACGTAGCGACGTATACATCCTGACCGGCTTGTGTAAGAAACCAAGTGACCCAAGGATTAAAACGCTAGTGAAGTGGAAACAAAAAAGAATAGGTACAGAAGAACGGTGCGCATGATGCTACAGAAGTTTAAATACAGGATGAGACGGCAAGGCGAAATCAAATGATTGCCATAAGTTGGAATAATAATACCTGGAGAACAGAGTTAGAGACCGTTGCATTCGGCGAGACAGGTGAGGGTTGAACTGGTGAAACGGATTTCGCTATTCCAGTTGCTATACAAAGCAAAATAACATTTTATTTAAACGAAACGTGCTATTATTCAATACTCTGCTGTAACTTGCTATTATGAAAATTACGAGCAACAGAGCTGCGGGCTTCGAGACTCTGGGAAAATTATTATGAGTAATGTTAGCGACTCTAGAGGTATACCATAAGTTTGAAAATAGCTTCTGCTTCGCTTAGTGTGCAGCACTAACAACAAAATTCGAACTGCCCCATCTGAACTAAAATATTGAGTTTGTGAGACAAAGAGGCGCTGCATGGATTTCATAGTGGGAAATTGAGATGGAACGATGCTCGAGACGACTTCCAGCATACTGGTATTCCCAAGGAATCATGAGAGTTTTAGTACGGGTTTGCAGCGATTGCTGCTTCATTATGCAGCATGGTTTACCAAGCCGTTAACGTTACACTACTTCAACTTACTGGGCTGAGGAACGGGTACGGAAGTTACTGTCGCTGTCGGTCTGACCACATTAGACTGCAACGGACTCTTCTTAACGACTGTATTACTTGCATTGTTCAGGGATGCTTGGAACATAGCTACGGAATGGGCTTCAGCTAACTGCTTCCGTAGTGATTCCACCTGAGCAGGTAGTAAGCTTTCGTTAATGGCGTATTCTTTCAAGAATAGCATAATGTTGCAATTTCAAAAATTACAAGCACTTAGCAACCAATTCAGCGCATTGAATGATAGCAGCATTTCCACACAGAAAATAGAGTGCGAACCTCAGAGCGCAGGGCTTTTAACTGGTTTTCAAGTTCTATCCTACGTTCTTCCTCTATTCTAACTAGGGAAGCTAATCGATCTCTTTCGGATCGGAAAGAGCCTGCTTGTCGTTCCAACTCGGCCTCCATCCGTAATGCCTATGAGCGAGAACAACATTCCAGACACGAGTTTAGAAATCATTTTTCCATTAATCGTCACAATACCACTTATGGGATGTAAAATGTAAGGGCCAATTACAACGAACCTTTTGCGATTCTTCTTCCAAACCTTCCGCCATTCCCAATGCCTGCCGCTTTTCCTCTTCTAGCATTGTGGATAAATCAGCAGATCTTTTTCTTTCTTCGACAAATTGCCTTATTATTTTTTTTCTTTCAGAAAGTAGGAGAAGAACTATATTTTTATGTCGATTCCGCTCTTCCTCATGCGCTTCCTGAGTTTCCTTCAGTTCAGTTTCCAGTCTTGTTCGAAGTTGTTTCTCTACCTCCAATTCTTCTTTTAATTTCGAAACATCTGTTTCAATTGAGATAAATTCAAATTTGCAACACTTTTTCGCAGCTAATAGTCTTGAATAAATATTTACGTCAAAACAAATGTATTCAATATGAATATCTAACAAATCATACCTTTACTTATAATATTCTTAGCCTTTTCTTCTTCTAATTCAATGGCCATTTGCCGGTGGATAGCTTCTGCATCAGCCAAAATTTTATTCATATGTTTCATTGCTTGTCTCTGACGCCGGACAAGATTTTCTAGTGACAGCTTCTGATTTTCCCACAATCTGACAAGCTCAACATCTTCCTGTAAGACGAGAAGAACACGCATTGGTCACAAAATAATGGCAATCATACAGTGCACGCTGCTATGACCATGAAATAAAATTACTATCGCTGGCTGCTTAAAATCCTATAGTAAATCATGCATTGGCAGCCACTTTTAGCTTCTTACAATGACTGACAATGGGTTTAGGGATATCGTCACAATATCTAACCAGCTCGTGCATTAGTAATACTGCCTCTGTCGAGAGTCCACGGTATGATTTCTCCCCTCTGAACTAAATTATGTTCGGTAACACTCCCACATCACAGTACCACTTAGAATTAACACATTTCATCCAATTTCAAACCAAGGCTGGTTTTTCCCTTGTAACTGCATGATTCCTGACCCGGACACGGAAGTAAACACAGAAAACGGACTGTCCGAATTTTTTTCAACCTCTGATGTTCCGCAGGATGTACACCCCGTAATATTGTGAACACTCACATCCTTCCTTCATGCTATATTCAATTCCTCGGCAGTAACTGCTAATATAACCTCATAAACTTGAATTCTCCTCACTTTGGAATCCGCAGAGTTAACAAAAGTTGCAAAACTATCCCGTTTGAGAGCAGCAAAGGGATCACTGGTCAGAGAGTACTTATTGTCGGCCAACAGCCTTTTCACTCGATCACACTTTAAAGTTGCTATCACGACGTCCCGGGCCTGTACTTCACCTTCAAGGTACGACAAGATCTTCAACAAATCACTCTTGCTTAGCTCGCTCGAAGGAGTCGGCTTCTCCTGAAAAAAAACAAACCAAAGAAGAAATAAAATATTAAGTCCAATTCAAAATTAAGACATTTTCATAATAATATATCCATAAACCGTAGGCTGTATTCATAATTTCTTCTTTTCCACCCCAGTACATACTTTTAATGTCACTCCCAATTCTCCGGAAACTGTTCCTACACTCACCCCATCAGCACTGTAATTAAATTTTCATTTTCATTCAGATAATTTAACACATTCGTTTCTTCGTGGAAATCCCTGCTCCATGAACGACTCCCATAACCCTTTCAGCAAGAAGTATAAAAACAAAATTTCCACATGTGTCACTGCGGTATCAACTCTGTGCAACAGAATCCCCTCGAATATTGACAATATTCGCAACGGATCTGCTGAGGTTTCCGTTCCCATTCCCACATAATTCACCCAACGTTCAGACCTCCAGAAAATTGCATAATAAATCCGTTTACAGCTTAATATTGTAGCAATTCCTTCAAATTCATCTTATGAATGCCCTCTCATGTATGAAATGGCTTTCAATTACTACCAGTGTCTACAGTACGACGACAAATCAAAAGTTAAAATAATCCGGATCAGGATAATTGTCATCATTACTCTCAAGTCTTTCTACATAAATTAAATCCCAAACTAATTCCCATTGTTCACCCGCACATGCTATAGAATATTATGCGTCATCAATAGAAGACTTTGCCAACTCAATGGGATTTCCGCTGTCACATCCCCGCCAACTATAACTACCATATACAATAACATTCCTTAAATTCATCCCACGTATTATGTTTAGCCTTTGATGTTGGCCCCCATGACCCCGCGGGACAATTCCAAAAATCCCTATAATCATTTCTCAGTTTATTTCTTTACTAAGTACTTCTCGCCCCCCCCCCTTTAAAATCCCAGGGCAGACGCCTCGCTAAGACTTAGATCAGATACAAAGGCGGTCCCATTATGCTAGACGACGCCTACGCCGTCCTCGTGGACCAATGAGGTTTCCTACTGTCGTAATACCCTGTACAGAAGGGGGCGGGGATTCGGGAGGACCTTCCGTTGACGACAATTGGATGCGAAGGCGACGAGGACTGTACTTCTCCGGAGAATGAATCGGTATAAAGACTAAAAATATTTAAATTTTGAGAAGGACACCCACCTTGATTGTATTGGAATTGACCGTCTTGTCAAAGTACGAGGTGAGCACTTTGTCCATATCGTCACCCTCGCTGGTGGACATGGCCAAAATTGGGTGAAAAAAATGATATAACCTAAACCCTCTTTCGTAGCACAGTTCGCTCAGGATTCTGTCAGTTTTGGGCTTCCTGTGCATGAACTATAAGGGGGGATTCGGATGGCTTTCAAAGTTCTCTGGCTGGCCCTGAAGCCGAGCAGCAGCAGCAGACCTACAGGCTCTGTGCATGCACTAGCAGCAAGTAGCAGGACTTGACTTCGTATAGCTTATATCGTCTCGTGTGCGAATACTCACACACATACATGCACACACACACAGACTTCCCAGTCAGAGCGATCTCATAATATCACATGCTCCGTCGCATGTGATGCTTGGCGGTGGACTTGAAATGATCAATTTTCTGAGACTTCTCGCGTTATATCATTTTCTTCCTCAGCTTTGGATACGGAGCTTATAGAGCAGTAAAGCAGACAAGAGTGTGGAAGAGGCTCATTCGCAAAAAAAATTCCGCCCGGGTCTTTTAGCCCAAGCAGGTGGATACAGAGCGAGAGGAGGAACGTGTGTGCGGGTTCCTCTTCGGGTGCCGGGAACAGTTGGTGGAATTTCTCTTTTTGAGTATCATATACTCCTCCTGGAATGGCGCATCAGGGGAGAAGGGGAAGACTGGAAGGATGACTTGTGACACTTTGGTGCTTCCATGTAGAAATCACGTCAACGTATCCCGATATAATCTGTTTTTTCCTCCTCGCGTAGAGAGAGGTGGTGGAAGACGTTACCCGGTTATCTGTCACAAACAAGTTCGGTAAATGAAGTAAATAGGCATTTATTATTGGCCTGTTTCCAAAGACTAAGTAAGTGGAGGCTGTGGTGGACTATCGTTCTATCATCCTACTACGGGAAATAATCTTGGTAATTTCAATCCCGCCTGGAGTGAACATCCACACCACCACCACCACTTTTCCTCGGCTCCGTGGATTTTTTTTGTGGCGTTGTGAAAGTCCTTTTCTCGGATCCCCGAGACGACGTTGACTGTCAACAGCTGACAAAAGTTGGGGATTAGTGCTCCTATAAACGAGCGAGGGAAGTGGTATACATAGACAGAACTAACTGAGAGCGGATTATCCTCCTCCTCCGGAACCTTGATGAAATATTCAAGTAGACAATTGGAGGAGTTATAGTGCCAACGGTGGTTCGGAGGACTGGTTTGGAAAGGAACCATTATAATTTCCACTGTATTGATTGACTCTCGGGCGATTGATGACGATGTAAAGAAGTGGGACTGGAGTGGACGGTTGGGGCTTGCCAACAGAATATTTTCCCCTCATACCTTTTTAGTCTGGTGTCTACGGGAGGCTGTCGAAAATATGTGCGGAGTCATACCCCATCTGCCCCTGACCTTTGGTGTGTGAGACGGGTTTGAGTCTTTTTCTCTCCCTGTAAAAGCTCTGAAGGGAAGGGTGACGGTGAGAGAGACAGAGAGCGTGTCCGAATTTGGGCCAAGAGATAAGGAGGAAGTGGCACTTGGGAATCTGGGTGGAAGGAGAAGTTTCGCCTTGTCATGGAATGTCTGCCAGTACTGCGTAGGTAGTAATATTTGTCCCGATAAGACTGCCCGCACCATTTCCCTTGGTCACACTGACCGTCATCACAACAACAACAGCAACAACATGTCCTCATCCGAGCCCGTGAGCATACCATCGACGAAAGTCACTCCGAAAACGAGCATTTCACATTCGCCCGAAAGCACGCCGTCGTCTTTGTTGGCCGTGGTAAATAGGACTCCGGGTTCGGGTAATCTTCCGGCCACAGCGAGTACGAGCAACAGCAGTGTCAGTGTCGTTACTCCTGCTCCACATTCGGCTATGAAAACCTCAGGTCTCTTTTATACAACTTAAATCCGTCAACTTTGTAGTGATCGCTTATAAACATTTCTCTCGGTGTTTTCTTCTTCTTCTTCGTCTTCTTCTTCTTCCTCCTCTTATTCTTCTCCGTTAAATGACAAACTGTACTGACGGTCAGTAACTTATACCAGTTGTCTGCTATCAATGCAGTCAGCCGCCTGAGTTGCGCGTATACAATCACATTATATACCTATTACATCATATAATAGTTTACTTAAACTATATTTTGTACCTCTTAAGATTTTTTCTGTCTCTCTCTCTCTCTCTGTCACCATTGCTACTACGGCTGCTGCTACCCTTGCTCCTCACTATTGGATATATAGCTACAATATAATTCAGTATTACCCTACATACGTACATACATTACATACACTTTCTGTCTGCGAGAGGTGGACGTGTTGACGAGATGTGTGACACGTATTAATAATTACATAAGTGCACATTACTATGTATGAGAGACGCGGAGAGACTCCTTATAGTGCTTGTGTGCCTCGGCATCTGAAGTACTTATTCTTCTAGACGGCTGCCTCATTCCGTGTGTTGTAATAATTATAATATTCATAATAAGAATAATAATAATAATAATTATAATTATAATCTTAAAAATTTTTCATTCCGACTTTCCATCGGAATTCCGTACATGTATATGTATATAATATATTTATGCAATATGTGCATGCATATTTTGAAGAGAATTTATTTCCTTCCCGTCCTCCGTTAATCATGAGCTCTACTACACATATATTTTTACCCTCCTCTGTAGCTTGATTGCATGTATATATAAATATAAATATATATATATATTTTTATATGTATATGTATAAAATATATACATGTGTGAATGCATATACATAGTTTTTGTATACAAACTTGAAACTTCTTAGATTCTCTGCTTGCCATGTGGGACTGCTGCGGTGTTTCCCAGTATAACTGCAAAGGTATTTTTATGTAGTAATGCTCTTTTCTCTTCTTCGTTGTGCCGTCCTTTCACTCCTGCGGCGGACTGCACCATTCTCACCATCCGACCGTCGTAGTTTCCTTTCTTCTATAGTTTTCTTCTATTCTCTCTCTCTCTGTCTCTTTGTCTCTAACAATCTATTCTCCCGCTACTGGATATCCTTTCTCATGTCAAAAGTCAATTGTCTTTCAGTTGCTTCTGTGTGACAGACAGGGAATAGGGAGTGTATACAGTGTATACGTGCTCCAACTGCTCATGTAAATGTGAATGTGACTATGCGGAGGAAGAGTTGGGCCTTATTTTGGAATTATATGCGACTTATAATGATAACTATTATTATTATTAATTATTAGTGAAGATATGACTCCGTTCCAACCTTCCGTATTTCCCTTACAAAATGCTTCTTTAGATTCGTAAGTTTTTCGAGGCATTAGGGCAGGGGGGGGAGACGAGGGAATGACACACTAAGGGACACTTTCCATATGTAAAGAGAAATTGAAATTAGAAAAATAAAACGTAAAATGTGTCCCGCTGTATCCCTCTTACGTACTCCTGCTCCATTTCCTCCGAATGATTTAATGATAATCCCAAAGATGTGGAAGGATAATTCGGAATTGAAGACCCTGTCATGATGATACAGAAAAGCTTTAAGTCTTGTTCCAAGTCTTGGGATCTTCATATATATCTCACTGAAGTTGCAGTGGGCGCCGTAACCTTTGCGAGGAATTGTGATGCTGTGAATCCCTCTGCGGAAGTCAGGGTCTGATTTATGAATGACTTTTATGATTAAGTTTGGAAAAAAGTGTGAGCTAACGTTATCCTTACTCACAATTCCCATGTATAGGCTGTGCGTACTCTGTGCCGGTCGTGCTGGCATTCATTTTAAGAGATTGTCAAGAGTCTGAGAGGCTGAATTTTATGGATATATTCCATCCTTTTAGCGGCTCGTGTGAGACCCCGTGTGAGTGAACTTGCGAGTAATAAGGGGGAGCCTTTGAAAGGAGGGCTTGGCTGGCACTGTGAAAATTAATGTGATTACGTGTGCTTTGCGTCAGAGCCTAATTCGCTGTATCTCGTCGTCGACCGCTCCCGCTCTGTCCCCATACAGTGAGACTCTCAACCCTGTCATCGTCGTAACTCTTTTCCGGCTCTTCCACCAGCAAACCAAGGCTTAATCACTTGTGACCCCGATTAGCTGTTAATTGGAAGCTTTATTTTAGTATGAGGTCGATATATGGAAAAACTTTACTTCAGTGTACGCAGTCTCAGAACACACACACACTCACACACACGCTCAGGCTCAGTTAGGCACGTCGAATTGCATACATACATAAACATACACATACATGCAGGCACGCCAACACATGCACTTACACACACACACGCAGACACTCAATTATATGCTCACACTATCACTGCATCCTCTATTTACTCGTAGACTCTTAAATTTATATTTAAGCTTAATCCACAAATCCGTTGGCATTATTATCATATACGTGTGTGTATATATGTATATGTATATATTTAACTAAAAAACTTCTGCAAACTGCCGAGGCTTTCTCATTTAACATATGTGGCGCCATGTACAAAATTATGATTGCTTTGGCAGAATTGAAGCGGAAGCCGAGCCTGCACGTGGTTCTCCCTAAGTTTGGAAGTCAGACTCACAATGGATCCTCAGAATCTCTCAACAAAAGCCCTCACTCACCCGGTACGAAACAGGCACTACTACAACTTGCTCAATTTCCTCAAAAAAAATGTGTATTTCTACTTCATCCTTTCCTGTGGCTATGGCGGCAGTATATGCGCATTTACCATGACCTGACGCTATTACCCTGCACGGGCGGGTAAACCTTTTCCATGTAGTACATTTAGAGCTTTCATCTCACCGCTTTGTCTCCCACAAAGTGTTTTGTACGTCCGGCGCCGAGCTAATTATTATAGGGGCACAGATTAGAGGTCTATAAATTATGCAATGGTAATATTAATAAGATTCCAGGAGTTTTTCCCATGGTGAGGTAATTGTTCTCAATGGAATCTCGGACACTCTCCCTCTCTCTCTCTCTGTATTTTGTAGTCACGGAAGTGGGAATGGAGTTGACGTGATACTCACCTCGTCCTTATTTGATGAGGATGATCATGCTTGGTCCTTAATTTTTCCGCTCATTTTTTTGGCTCAGCCTTAATAGGGGTGGAGGAGCAAGGTTGTACATCACAATTGTGCATTTCCCATCCATAGTTATTCACGCGCACTGGGGCTGCCATGTGTGGAGATTGGAGAGAGTATATATTTTTATATGTGCGACGGGTCTTCGGGATGTTGTGCAGGAGTGATTGTGGGATATTTCCCCTGATTTGGTATCCAACAATTTATATTAATAATTATGTGGTGCTTACGCAAGCTTGTCGCTCTCGAATTCCCTTCCTCCTACTCCTCCTCCTCCTCCTCCTCGTATATTCACATTGAAATCCTTCGTGTTCCATATTCATTCATCAGCCACGGTGTCGTTGTCCTTTTGATGTATGTACGTGTGTATTAACGTGTGTGTACGTATGTAGTACCCATTTTTCCCAGCTATACGAACTAAATTATTGGAGGACCCAGGGGACGGCAAGGTCAACATCTCTCGTTTACATGTGGTCACATTTTCCTTGGTAATAGATCATTGTCAGTATTGCATGTGCGGGATGAGTGAGTCATGGTGATGGTGGCCAAATGCATAGCAAGGTTTATCCACTTAATAGCTCTTCATTAAGGGCAAGTTATTTGGGTAGAGGAGTGTGCGGTGGCCGGCCCTCGCCACGCACACGCACATCTCTCTCCTAATGTCTTCCGTCAAAGTCCACGCCGGGTGTGTGTACTTTGCGTACATAACGCACAGTCTCTCTGTGCTTTCCAGTGACAATTCCGCTTTTGTTAACGTCCCACCGGCCAACATATGTCTCGGACGTGCTGGCTCAGCCAAACTCTCAGCCGTTTACTCCGAGGCTGAGAGCTTATATGACCGAGTAAAATAGAATGAGTTGCTTCCCCTAATGGTCCTAATGGTTTTACAACTAGAAGGATTGTGTGGATCTTTTAGGAAGCTTTAAATTGACCATTTTATGAATGACCACGTTACGTGGTGTCCTTTGTATACTTACGGGAGTAGCACACTCTCTTCACCCATGTTTAGTATGGGATGGGATGTACAAATGTAACGTCCGGGATTTCCTACAATTTTATTAGATTAGTTTCCACTCCACTCTCCACTCTTTAAAGTTTCCAATATTTTATTACCGTGTTGGGAATCCTGTAGTTATTATTGACTCAAGGATGGATGTTGAGTAGGGATATAATAGGGGTAGGATTTTGAGCTTCCGCAAATTCTTTATGAGCCTGGAGCGTGGGAATTTGAGCCGTGGTGATTTACGCTGGAAATAATTTAGTTGCTTAGGAGTTGTCCCAGAGTCTTGCTATGAAGAGCCGGAGGAGTTTTTCCAGCGCATAAAGTATAGCTGTAGCTTCACCCATTACATATATATATACAGGGTGTTCCAAAACTACGCGCCGCATTTGTTCCCCGCTCAGAAGCCCGAATGCCTCAACTTGTTAGATCAATGACTTTTCATGCCCGTAGCTCTTGAGCCGGAAGAAGCAGAGTCAAATGAAATAGCGCGTTATGTTAACAGCTTTAAAAGGCGCCATACACAAGAATTAGCCATACCCACCAGGGCGCTGATTTTTCTATTCAGATGCAGCAGAGAGCGATGATGCATGTGATTTGAATCAGACCTTCCGAACGCGCCATCTCATATGACTCTGCGCTCTCTAGTTCAGGAGCTACGAGCATGAAACGGCAATGATAAAAACCTTATTATTTTGGGAATTGCGCACAGCTTAGGAACCAGCGCGCGGATCTAGGCAACCATGGTACCAAACCGAATCCCAAAGCCTCAGCTTCCGATTGGTGGTAAAGTCATTGATCTAAAGCTGGGGGTACACGGAGGGAATTTGGTGGGCGAAATGTGAAATAATTCACGAAATCTTGCACAATCCCGTGTATGCGTGAATGAAACTTTCAGCCGAGCTGAAATTTTGACGTTGTGCGAAGGAAAACTTTCGCGAAACTGCGGTTCTTGCGCAAGAAAATTGGTCCATGTACCCCCAGCTGAAGTTGACACATCCAGGCTTCAGAGCGAAAACAAGTTTTAAAATTCGTTTTCGGGCACCCTGTACACCTTTATGTGTGTGTGTGTGTGTGTGTGTCTGTGTGTGAAATAGGAAATGATGTTGGAGCCCATTTGGTTGGGATGATGAGCTATTACGTCAATGGAGCTCCCATTTTACGTAGAAATGGCAAGGTTAGGGTTTTTGCGGGAGTCGTTCTTTCCCAACCCTGAGAGCTCCTTGCTCCTGTTTTCATTTTCTCTTTTTGCCCCGTCAGGTTTCTCTCTTCCACACACACACACTCACACACAAATGCACACGCCTACAGACCTCCAACCGAGCTGAGAATTGGGGTTGGTAACTGCAGAAATTTAAATATGTGTGAAGAAGGTACGCAGTGGTGTAGGGAATGGGGTTGGGACCATCATGAGATTCTGCATATTAGACGCGCCAGGGGAGTGCCCCAGATGTATTATTTTATCAGTATTGCGGAGTGGCAGAAAAATATGTTCGCTGAGTCCTCACGTTACTAAAAACTATACTTTTTGAGAGATTTTGAGAGGAACCGGCCCTGAGGGAAGGGTATGCGGAGAGCAATTATGTTAAATGCTACCGTATAAAAGTGGATGAGAAGATCCCATTTTGAATCTTGTGTGTCCCAGAGGGAAAGGATCCTCCTACGGGATCGTTTTATGGGACGTGGATGGCATAGTGGGTAAGTTGGCTGACTGAGCGGAGTGGCTTGTCTCCATATTGGGAGGAGGACATGGACATGATGGTGCTCATGGCCTGTATATTGTTCACCCAGGGGGATGGGGCGGGTACATAATGGATCTTGGCTCCTGGGCGGCTCTTCATAAACATGGGGATCATTCCCCGTGATTCTTTTGTGTGTGCACATGGAGGAGAGATGCAGGGGGGAAGAAGCTCCGGTGATTATGGAGCAAGCGGGATCGGGTTGATTGGAAAGGGTTATGGAGCACCTTCCGGCTCTCCCCTTCTGCTACTTCACCAAAACGAGTGGTGTGTAACATTTCTCTCGCTGGATGATGATGATGATTGATGATGATGATGATGATGATGAGGGATATGGAGCACCGGATTTCTCTCGTATAGCCTCTCCCACCCATACGATTTGGACTGGGGAAAATGCCATGTTGGACAGGATATTTATATACTTTCCCACAAGCTTTTCATCCACAACTTCCCTATCTTAAGCCTGTAAAATAATAATAGGTGTGCCCTTGAGTTCCTTAGTCCCGCAATAATAATAAAGATGATGAAGATGGCAAATCCCTATCTTTACAAAATACTCCCCACTAAATTCAATATGTACGTATATATATATATGTGGAGCTTAACAGCTTCTTTCTTTAACGTCCAACTAGTTCTATCGCTTAATTAAACTTTACTTGTAGCTGTAGTATTGAATGTGGGATTAGTCAAGTTACTTTTTAGAGGAGTTCCCGTGTCTACAAGTTAAGCTGTAAGTACACTACTTGGAGGCAATGGATTGGTCCTCAAAAGATGTGGATTCCAACTAATCTTTTTTCTTTCTTTCTGTACTTGCACAGGTTCCATACTGGGCGACGAGCCAACGGAAGAGAAAGTAAGCATCAGTTGGAGAGAGAATATCCTTTTTTTCCCCTACTACTACTACTACTACTACTACTACGTCAAACGTCACACAATATATTACTCGGATAAGTCGAAAATTTCCTCGTCGCTCGGACAAATTGTGGAGGGTCCAGGAGTGAGTTGGTTTAGGCTACACACCAATGTCTGCTATACTAAATAATCCGGACTGCTATTAAGTCCCCCATGCCAACCAGGGAGGTCTGCATATACATTGATACAGGGTGTCCCAAAAGGATGTCCTCGATCTCTTTTGCTTTTAGACAGTAAACTGTGCAGCCTACAACAGTGACCGAAGGCTTGATGGAAAGAGGAGTCTTTGGGAAATTTTTTCCATACTAAAATTGCTAATTTTTTTGATGGGTCATTTCTTCGGTCCTGGTCAGCCGATTTGGCCGAGCCAAGTATCAAAACAAATCTCAAAGACTCCTCTTTCAATCAAGCCCACAGTCATTGTTCTGGGCTGCACAGTTCAGTTTCTATTAGTGACACAAATCGAGCACATCATTTTGGGGCTCCCTGCATGGCTCTGCTGCGGAAAGTGGGGCGGGTGGTGGGGGAAGTTTGCGGTGGGTCGGGATGTGACCCAGTGGAAGTTGCTTTTTGGGGCGGAGTTTCGCAGCGTAATTGATGGACATGAAGCTGGGGGGGGAGTGGGAGGGAATGTAGTGCCTCTTCGCCATGCCAATGTCTCTCCCGGGAGCAATGGTCCACTCCAGTCTTGTCTACTATGTGTTTGTGCAAGTGTGAGTGAAGTGGGTATGTGGAATACATTACATACAAGGGCTATTCTCTCGGCTCTCATAATGACTGGGATTGTGATGTGTGGGCTTTGTGTCCTCCAATTCTTAATTGTCTCAACTAATAATGCAAGCGGGGGATGCTAGGGATTGGAGCTGAATGGCTATGGTGATTCCAGCATAGCCCACTTCTGGGTAACAACTCTCTTGTAATGGGGGGGGGGCGAAGATAGGTTGCAAGCCTTTGGAGTGACATTGGTCATGAATCTTGGGGGGTAGCATTTGGGAATAGGGGTAGAAGCCATGGGAAAATAGTTGATGGGGGATTGCTACTTCTCCCGTATCACATTTTCCAAGAGTTTCAACTCTGTGATCACGTCCTTCCTCCACCCTGCTGCTTCCGACTTGGGATTTGGGATGCAGAGGTGTCAGTTCGAAATTCCGCGGTCGTCCTCAGCGAACAGTCAATCAATCCGGTGGAGAGTGTTGCATGAAATGGAGAGTCGCGTGCGGACATGCTGCCGTCCGTAGTGCTCTTACAAGTTGGTGGAATTGTCTTGTCTCACCAGCACCAAGTCATTGGAGGTGAAAGGGGAATGTTGACAGGATTGGACTATGTAGATCCGCCGTGGTGTAGCTTAGTGGGGGAAGCAATGGATTCACGCCGTGGAGCCGCTAGCTTCTGGGTTTCGTGCCTGATTTTGCGGGTGTGATTCCAAAAGACTCCTCCGAAGGCATTCCCAGTGAGGACCTTGACCATGCGGCGGCGGCGGTGATGTAATCAAGAAGGATATCCCATTTCTTTGATTCCCTTCATGAGCTTCGGAGGCTCCTGGTGGAGCAGCACGGTCGATCTCCGAAGATTGGATTGTACATAGGGGGAGCACTCATCATCGTCTCGCTCCCATCACATTATTCATCTGTGCGGTGACCTTCGTTTGCACAACGTTTCGTACTCCTCCTTTACCGCCTATCCATATACGCTTCGACTCACGTACACACACACACACACACACACACACATGGGAATGAACGGAACAAACATGTATGACCGGCCTTTCCCACTGACACACACACACACACACACACACACACACACAGTCACACGGCAACACACATATGGCCAGACATTTTTGTTGTCACACGCTCAGGAACACACATATGACCAGACTTTTGCATTGCCATACAC